>OY992885.1:50775316-51010316 GCA_963921405.1 Cepaea hortensis | reverse complement strand
AAAGCGGGGGGTGGGGCCGTGTCATTCTGAACGTATGGTGAAGGGGTGCATGGGCCAAGAAAGGTTGAGAACCACTGGTCTAGACTATATTAGTGATTTCTGCAGTAAGTGTCTGGCGAGATGCTGTGACATATGCCAGTCAATAAATCGTGCAATCTATTGTTTGTGTCTTCGCTATTCAAATGCACTACTGGAAATATTGCTTTGAATGTTTAAGTTTGCTGTGTGACAGCTGAAGATCTGGGACAGTAAATGTTGATGAAATACCGGCCCTGCTACTTTCACATCTCTCTTGCACACAAGCATCAAACATAATCTATGTCTTGAGACTTATTTGGTGTATTGTGCTAGCCCCGTGTTTTAGTAGTTCATTCAATCGGTACTCAATGCATGATGTGATGAATATCAGTCCGGCTCCCTTTACTTCTCAATATATTTCTGGTACCCAGATTTGGCTGGGTCGAAATTTGAGCCTAGATCAAACTTTTAAAATCCATATTTCTATGGCAATTTGAACACGTGATCACCGAGAACGCAGGTAAGCGTGCTACAGTGGATAATTCCATATGCGATTTCACTGTATTACAGTAATTGACAAGGGAAGTAAATCATGTCAAAGACGCGAAATAAACAAAAGTAGCGTATTAGTTCCCTGTACAATATTTGCATTATTGTTAATCTCTCTTGCTTGGCTTGTTTCTGCCTATTACGGGTGGTTCGGGTGCTTTAGCGAAATTGATAGGTAACAGCGCTGATAATGCAATAAGCACGCGAGGACGCAGGTTAGATGTCTGGGCTCGTCGCCTGAGGGAAAGATTGACCACCTATTTCTCCGGTCATTCACGCCTACAAAATATGATGGAACTATCACATCACACACCCATAACAAGAAACTGTTTCGGACAAAACCAAGTTGTTAATTATTATTATTATATGCAGATATCCATCCATCATGTGCCATGCCGGTAAGCGTGGGCGGTCATGTTCTGCCATCTCACTCGATCAACAGAGTCGTGGATCAGTTCCGTGTTTTTGTCTCGACCATGCCACAAGGCCAAGCCATCCAGATACTTGTTTCTAGGTCTTCCCCTTGGTCTGTTCCCCTCGATCTTACCAGTTGTCACCAAGTTCTCCAAATCATTTCTTCTCATAACATGCCCAAAAAATTGTGACTGTCTACGTCTAATGTCTCTGATCAGTTTACGATCTTCATTTGTTTCTTGAAGGACTTGTTCATTGGTCTTTCTGGCTGTCCATGGTATTCTTTGCATTTTCCTCAGAAACCACATTTCTACAGCCATCAGATGTTTCTCAGCCTGGCTGCTCATTGTCCAAGCTTCACATCCATATAAAAGTACAGGTTCTATGTAGCATCTCAACACTCTTTTTCTCGTTTCAATTGACATCTTTTTATTGGTCAGTATGTTTTTCATCTTGCTAAAGGCTACTTTTGCCATGGCGATTCTTGTTCTAATCTCTTCAAGGCATCTCCCATCAGATGTTATTACTGTTCCGAGGTAATTGTACCTATTCACTTGTTGAAGAATATTCCCATTTACTTGTATATTACATTGTGGTATTTCGTCCTTCCTAGTGACGACCATAATCTGTGTCTTTTTACAATTTAATTCTAACCCTTGTTGTTCACTGTGTGTAACAACCGCATCTACTAAATTTTGCAGGTCCTGTTCATTATCTGCAATCAAGACTGTATCATCTGCATATCTAATGTTATTGATGCATCGTCCCCCAATGTTGATTCCTTCCATATTTTCAATATTTCTGAAAATATTTTCACTGTACAGGGAAAACAGATCTGGAGACATTACACATCCCTGTCTCACACCTCTCTTAATAGGCTGATATTGGCTTACTTCATTATCAACTCTTATGGCAGCTTGTTGTTTCCAATATATGTTTTTTACAAGTCTAAGGTCTTTCCCATCAATTTGTAGATCTTCAAGCATCCTTATCATGTTGACATGTCTCACTTTATCAAAAGCCTTTGTGTAGTCAATGAAGCAAAGGTGTAGATCTTTGTTTACTTCTATAGAACGTTCGATTACGGTTCTCAGTATATACACAGCATTTACTGTACCCTTGCCTACTACAAACCCACATTGTTCTTCTCCTATTTCAGGTTGTATTTTCCTCCTAACTCTTTGCTTAACTCTGTAAAGTTCATGCAACTTAATAGGTAAATACAAAACTTGGACCTGCAATATTTTTTAACACAGCACAGTCATTAAAATTACCCCCTGTATGAAAGGGGGAAAATACGCCACTAGTACATTATGCAATATGCCAGGCGACGAAGGATTTTAGTAAGACATCATATCTCTGAGTTCTGCAGTTTATTTCACAGCCTTCACATAACCCTTCCTTCACACAACTCTTCCTTCACACAACCCTTCCTTCACACAACCCTTCCTTCATACATCAGATTCTTCACACAACCCTTCCTTCACACAACCCTTCCTTCACATAACCCTTCTTTCACACAACCGATCCTTCACACAACTCTTTCTTCACACAACCGATCTTTCACACAACCCTTCCTTCACACAACCGATCCTTCACACAGCCGTCCTTACACAATATTTCTTCAGACAGTATTCCTTCACACAATCTTCCTTTACACAATCCTTCCTTGACACAACCGATTCTTCACACAACTCTTCCTTAATACAATCCTTACTCACACAACCCATCCTTCATTTACACAACCTTTCCTTCACTCAGCCTGTCCTTCACACAACAGATCCTTGGCACAACCTTTTCTTCACACAGTCCTTCCTCCATATAACCCTTTCTTCACACAACACTTCCTTCACACAAACCTTCCTTCAAACAAACGAATCTTTACAAAGACGTTCTTTCACAAAATGGATCCTTCACACAACCCTTTCTTCGTATTACTCTTCCTTCACACACCCCTTCCTTCACACAACCGACCCTTCATACACACAACCCTTCCTTCACACAACCGTTCCTTCACACTGAAGTTCCTTCACAAAGACGTTCCTTCACAAAGACGTTCCTTCACAACTAAAAATTCCCCCGTGTTCCTTTGATTGATTTATGCAATAGAATTCGTCGTCTTCGACGTCACTCTCGTAAGCCAGCCAACATCTCCTAGTTCTGTCATCCTCTGTCACTAAAATCCTCAAGCTTCTCGGTTGTCACTATGTTCTTCTAATCCCCCACTCCTCTGTTTCCGCCTTCTCGTCATAATCACCATCGTCAAGTGCCACCACCGCTTTGAAAATCGGTAAATGAGTTTCTCACACGTCCCGCCCTGATTCTGAACGACACACTCATACAGGATTCTTTCAGTCTATCTCTGGATATTGCCCCCTACATTTAATTACTCCTTCGTGCCGATTGCTTCCCTTCCACTTTTCCTGTCAGCATATCCTTCAAAGATGAGATGTGTCTTTTTATATGGCAAATGCACCTTCATTTTATTTATTTATAAGTAATAAGTCTTTCTTTAATTCGAGTTTTTGTAACACTTCTGCCTTGTCCTCGCTTGGATAAACTATACCTTTATTAACTCACCGCATATAATATTTCTTAATTGTTCCTCGTGACAACTATTCCTAGCACAATGCTAGAATCATATTTCTGGAAACTGGCAGGAATGTTTCCACACCTGCCCCACTTTGCAGGGCACATCATGATAATATCGTGTTCGAGTGTGGCTTAACGGACCAGTCTGGGCCCCGTACATCTGCGGGAAGCATTTGTTTTTCCACTAACAAAATCTATACAGAACATTTATTATTGCAGCACAACTACTGTGTGTAGGATAACCATAATGAGTGCATCACAATTCTGTGTCATAAAAGACGCATCACCACACTGTAGGCTATCCATAATGGACGCAACACCACTCTGTGTAAGCTAACTATAACTGACGCATCACCACTATATGTAGGCTAACCATAATTGACGCATCACCACTCTATGTAGGCTAACTATAATGGACGCATCAGCACTCTGTGTAGGCTAAACATAATGGAGGCACAACCACTCTGTGCAGGGAACAAAAATTAACACATCACCAATCTACGTAGGCTAACCATAATGGACCCATCACCACTCAGTATAGGCTAACTCTAATGGAGGAACAACTACTGTGTGTAGGCTAACCATAATGAGCGCATCACCATGTGTCATAATGGACGCATCACACACTCTGTAGGCTAACCATAATGGACGCATCACCACACTGTAGGCTAACCATAATGGACGCATCACCACTCTGTGTAGACTAACCGTAATGGACGCATCACCACCCAGTGTAGGCTAACAATAATGGACGCATCTCCACCCAGTTTAGGCTAACCATAATGGACGCAACTCCACTCTGTCTAGGCTAACTATAATGGACGCACCACCACCCAGTGTAGGCTAACCATAATGAACGCATCTCCACTCTGAGTAGGCTAACAATCATGAACGCATCACCATTCTGTGAAGGCTAACAATAATTGGACGCATAATGGACGCATCACCATTATGTGTTATAATGGACGCATCATCACTCTGTAGGCTAACCATAAAGGACGCATAACCACTAATTGTAGGCTAACCATAATGGCGCATCACCACTCTATGTGGGCTAACCATAATGGACGTATCACCACTCTGAGTAGACTAACCAAAATGGACGCGTAACCACTTATTGTAGGCTAACCATAATGGACGCATCGCATCTCTGTGTAGGCTAACCATAATGGAGATACCACCACTCTGAGGGATAACTATAATGGACGCATCACCATTATGTGTCATAATAGACGCATCACCACTTTGTAGGCTAACCATAATGGCGCATCACCACTCTAAGTGGGCTAACCGTAATGGACGTATCACCACTCTGAGTAGGCTAACCATGATGGACGCGTAACCACTTATCGTAGGCTAACCATAATAGACGCATCGCAACTCTGTGTAGGCTAACCATAATATAAATACAACCACTCAGAGGGATAACTATAATGGACGCATCACCATTATGTGTCATAATAGACGCATCATCACTTTGTAGGCTAACCATAACAGACGCATTACTACTCCAGTTTAGTTTAGTTTAGTTTAGTCGATGGATCAACATCACGGCACACGGGTGTAACCAATAAGTGCTCCGTTCTCCTCCTAACTCAAACCTGAGTTTGGAGAAACTCAGCTCAGTGCTCTAACTCCGTAGCACCGGCTAGGATCCTGAAATACTTTGCGTAGATTTTTAACTCGAAATTTTGCCCGGGCAGAGCCGTTAGGCTACTCTTTTTCGATTTCCAACTGCCAAGAGATTTTTTACGTGCGCAACAATACACACGGGCGTCAGATCTAACTACCCAGAGACCAGGGGAAATTTTGTTACTAGAAGTCCACGTGAAAAAAATCCCGGTCCTCACCGAGGCTTGAACCCGAGACCTCCAGCACACAAGGAGGACACCATACCTCGAGACCACGCAACCCCCTGTTACTTCTCTATATTGCTACTGTCAAGGACCTGGACCTGTGACACAACAGAGGGCATAGGACTGACATAAGGACATGGGGAGAGTACGGGGATAGTAGAACAGTACAGGCGTCGAAGATAGTAAGTTAGAGATGGACTGTATCCTTGAGTGACAGGACAGGTTCACCTTGGACAGAATGACGCAGTACGCCTGGCCTCAATAGGGGAGTGCGGGACAGGCGTGACAGCGCGACTTTCCACGGACGGCACGAGGGTCAAGTACCTCGTGACCACCGGACTGAGTAGGAAAGGGGAGACGAAACTCGGATACGATTGAGAGAGGATGTGTGACTGTGTGGAGAGACAGGACGGACTTATACTTAGACTTTCAGTGTGAATGAATGTGACCGCTACGTAACGTGTGTTGGTGTGCGTGGCTAGACACGAGTGCGCATAGCTTTGATAACAGCGCGAGAGTATTGTGAGACCCGGTGCGAGAGCGAGTTTTGGAGTAACATGAATTATTCCTGTGATATTTATGATGTTGATACGATGATATTGTCATTAAACCATGTATAATTTATTCATGTTCTCATGTCTCATTTGTGCTCGCACCATCTGCCTGTCTGAACCCACTTTGTAACCCCTAGAGACGTTGACAGGTAAGCTTTGGGGGATTTCGTCCGTTTTGGCGAGTCCCAAGACAGTTAGGTTAAGTAGAACGATTAAGACAGACAGTTAACAAAGAAAGCACTGCTCTTGAGCTAGCCAAGAAAATAATACAAGCCTACACACCACACGACGACAACAATATAATAGTTTGACAAGTATCTATCATCACTCCACTCTAAAACTAGTCATTCATCATTCTCTCTCTCATCACAAGACATAAGACCGACATGACTACACGACGATATTAATGTTTTTCTTTGCCACTACAGGATGATCTGTAATATTGTTTGAAAGCAAGTTTGTATAACAGACACACGATACGTCAAGTACAGAAGTCAATAGTGGTGCTGGAGCAACGCCCCTGAAATCAGCTAAGTTATACTTTATTTCTTTTGATACGTACTAAATGGACACTCCATTTTTTTTTCATATATGTAAATTTGATAACCATGTTTGCTAAATACTAAAAGAAAGATAATCCACTTGTGTACGTAAATTATATTTGCAAGAGAGATAATTATTTCGTATAAATATTAGTACTGCAAATTTTGGGCATGTTATAAGAAGAAATGATTTGGAGAACTTGGTGACAACTGGTAAGATAGAGGAGAACAGGGGGAATTCTAGAATTAGAAGCTAAGAAAATAGAGGCAGAAACCCAACTGACAGTAAAACGATTAGAAATTGATTCTCAGATACAGATTTCAAGTAACAAATTAAAAAGTAAAGAAGAAGAGCAAAGATTCAAAACGTTTCAAAGAATTGTTAAACCTTTTGCCCTGAGGATTCCATATCCGCTTGGACAAGAAATTTTAAAACATTAATGCGATATCACGAGGTTCCCAAAGAAAGTTGGGCCATCATATACATGCGTAACTTATCACTTGAACCATTGAAAGTCATAGAAACTATACCGCAGGAACCAAGAACAAACTATGACTATATCAAACATAGAATAATGCAACATTTCCTTCTGGATGCTGTTGAAATATCAAGTGCAATTTTCCAAATTATGTCCAAAAGCTAACCAAACGTTCATAGATTATGTATCAACAGTACATGATACCTTCACTAAATGGATTAGCGCAAGTTGATAAAAGCTTTGATAAACTGAAAGACCTGATGATCATGAATAAGATTATAACATCAATACCTACATCCTTTGCCAAATTGTTACAGCAAAGTGATTGCCAGACTATTCAAGAACTAAAACAAAAAGGGTCTATATTTTATACAGTAAACAGAGATGTCTTTACTTTAAATGATAGTCAGAACAATGTGGCAGTTGCTGTTAACGTAAAACAGTCAAAATCATTTATTTATAAAAATAGAGCTAACGCAAAGCCGTCACCAAATTATCACATGATCAGTACTCGATGTGCGATAAAAATCCGAACTATACACATCACCTGGAAATGATGGTGAAAAGGCAAAGAACGAAACCTACTGACTACAAAAGAGCAGTTAAAAGTCGTTTTTTTTTTGTAGAGCCATCCATCCATCCATCATGTGCCATGCCGGTAAGCGTGGGCGGTCATGTTCTGCCATCTCACTCGATCAACAGAGTCGTGGATCAGTTCCGTGTTTTTGTCTCGACCATGCCACAAGGCCAAGCCATCCAGATACTTGTTTCTAGGTCTTCCCCTTGGTCTGTTCCCCTCGATCTTACCAGTTGTCACCAAGTTCTCCAAATCATTTCTTCTCATAACATGCCCAAAAAATTCTGACTGTCTACGTCTAATGTCTCTGATCAGTTTACGATCTTCATTTGTTTCTTGAAGGACTTGTTCATTGGTCTTTCTGGCTGTCCATAGTATTCTTTGCATTTTCCTCAGAAACCACATTTCTACAGCCATCAGATGTTTTTCAGCCTGGCTGCTCATTGTCCAAGCTTCACATCCATATAAAAGTACAGGTTCTATGTAGCATCTCAACACTCTTTTTCTCGTTTCAATTGACATCTTTTTATTGGTCAGTATGTTTTTCATCTTGCTAAAGGCTACTTTTGCCATGGCGATTCTTGTTCTAATCTCTTCAAGGCATCTCCCATCAGATGTTATTACTGTTCCGAGGTAATTGTACCTATTCACTTGTTGAAGAATATTCCCATTTACTTGTATATTACACTGTGGTATTTCGTTCTTCTTAGTGACGACCATAATCTGTGTCTTTTTACAATTTAATTCTAACCCTTGTTGTTCACTGTGTGTAACAACCGCATCTACTAAATGTTGCAGGTCCTGTTCATTGTCTGCAATCAAGACTGTATCATCTGCATATCTAATGTTATTGATGCATCGTCCCCCAATGTTGATTCCTTCCATATTTTCAATATTTCTGAAAATATTTTCACTGTACAGGGAAAACAGATCTGGAGACATTACACATCCCTGTCTCACACCTCTCTTAATAGGCTGATATTGGCTTACTTCATTATCAACTCTTATGGCAGCTTGTTGTTTCCAATATATGTTTTTTACAAGTCTAAGGTCTTTCCCATCAATTTGTAGTTCTTCAAGCATCCTTATCATGTTGACATGTCTCACTTTATCAAAAGCCTTTGTGTAGTCAATGAAGCAAAGGTGTAGATCTTTGTTTACTTCTATAGAACGTTCGATTACGGTTCTCAGTATATACACAGCATTTACTGTACCCTTGCCTACTACAAACCCACATTGTTCTTCTCCTATTTCAGGTTGTATTTTCCTCCTAACTCTTTGCATGATAATTCTTAGCAAAATCTTCGTGATGTGACTCATTATACTAATTGTTCGATGTTGATCACATTCCAAGGCTCCTGATTTCTTTGGGATTGCAATAAATACAGAATTACATAACTCATGAGGTATGTTTCCAGTATCATATATTGTATTAAGCAGACTGGTAACTTTATCTATTCCATATTCTTCTAAAGCATTAATCATTTCTGTTGTGACGCTGTCTGGACCGGGGGTTTTGCCAGATTTCATATGATTAAGAGTATTCTGAACCTCCATTTTCAAAATTGCTGGCCCTTCATTGTTATTTTGAACAATATATTGTTCGTCTCTGCTATCGTCATACAGGTTTTTCACGTAATCTGACCATTCATGTAATATCTGATCTTTTTCTATTATGACTCTTCCATCTTTTGTCTTTAGGCAGCCTGCTGATGTACGTGTTCTTTGATTAGTAATCTCCTGAATTCTTTTGTGCATTAGTTTTGCATTTTTACTGTTGTGTTGTTTTTCAATTTCTCTGCAATTTTTCTCAAGCCATGTTTCTTTAGCCTCCTTACATAAGGTTCTGACTTTTCTGTGAATTTCTTCATATTTGGCAGGATTATTTTTGTTCTGTCTTCTTGTTTCCATTAGTTGTAAAATTTCTTCAGTCATCCATGTCTTACGGCCAACTTTCTTTACTTTTGGAATAGTTTTTTCTGCTGCACAACTGATTGAATTCTTCAGCATTTCCCATTGATCATCTACATCTTGAAATAGGATCTCTAGATCAGACAATAAATCAAATTTGTTCTTTACTTCTATGTTCTTTACTTCATTGTAGAGCATGTGGGCATTATTCCTCTAATTGTGAAGGTCGTCGTATGGTAAAGGAGACAAACGCTGCTCAGATTGATACAACTTCAGGCAGCGAGGATGAAAGCGAGTGTGAAAGTGAACATCAGAATGTAAATGCCTTAGAAGCTATTGACATTTTTAATTATGATGATTGTACCACCTGTAGTAAGTTTCAAACAGATGGGATCTTAAATTTTGGCCATGCCATCCCAGTGTCACATGATATTGTTAATGCCGCCTTGTCGTCTAAAGGCAAACTTGATTTTCATAAAGGGTTTGTGAACAACCAGCCCTGCCGAATCATTTGCGATAGCTGCGCGACCCTTATTGGGGTTAGAAAAACATGTGTACATGACTCTGACTATATAGGAAATTTTGTCACCTGTCGCACATTTGCGGGTAATGTAGAGAAATACCCCCTGGCAATGATAGAAATTCACACACCTTTCCTGTCAGGGCGAGTAATTTGTGCAGTATTAGATAACCCTTGTGCAGATTTAATTATTGGAAATCTTCCAGATGTTAAAAACTGTTCCAATGAGGAGATAAAAACCTGGGAAGAAAGTCAGTTCAATTGTAACGCAGTTACCAGGTCAACTATTGCGAGACAGCAGGATGACCAACAAAATGAATCACTGTAATTTCTTTCCCCTAATGGGGTAGTTGATGATAGAACCACCAATGAGTTCATTCAAGAGCAACGTTCAGATCCTGCTCTGTCAAATTATTTCAAATTAGTAGGACAAAAGCCAAAACAAGCTAAAATGTTGCATGGTGTTTCAAATTAAAGAATAACATCCTAACGAGATTGTATGTCAGAAATTACATCACATTAAAACAAATTGTACTGCCCAAAAAGTACCATCAAACGGTACTACATATTGCTCACTATTCGCCATTCGGTGGGTATATGGGTTATGAAAAAACAAGGGCCAGAGTTCTGACACAATTCTATTGGCCGAAATTTTGCGCAGATATAAAAAATATTGTCAATCCTGCGTTATTTGTCAACAACTAGTGAGGAAAGGAAAACATCCGACAGCAGAGGTTCAGGCAACAAAAACAGCCTGAAAACCATCCCAAAGTGTTGCTGTGGACTTGGTTGGACCTCTCAACCACACCTCGAATAGAAGTAACAGATTTATTTTAACATTGGTAGATTTTTGTACACGCTGGCCGGAGGTGATTCCGTTAAAATCTATTTCTTCCAAAGATGTGATAGACGTATTCTTACAGTTATTCTCACGCTTCGGTTTCCCAGAAACAATCTTGTCAGACAGGGGTACACAATTTATAGCAGCCTCAACCCAAGCAGTAACTAAGTTACTAGGCATAAAGCAGTGTTTCACAACCCCCTATCGACCTGTGGCTAATGGTGTTTTAGAAAAAAATTAACGGGGACCTCAAACACATGCTTGCAAAGGTGACAGCCAAAAACCCATCCGATTGGGATTCTTTACTTCCAACAGTGCTGTTCGCATATAGAGACGTGCCGCAAGCTAGCACGGGCTTCTCTCCCTTTGAATTGGTCTACGGGGAAAATCCAAGAGGCCCACTTTCCATCTATAAAGAAGTAATAACAAATACCATAGACAACCAAGTACCAATTTCCACCTATGATATGGTAACAGACACCCGAGATAAAATCATGCGGGCATGTACCATCGCGAGAACATCTTTGCAAGAAAAAGGTTATATCTACAGGCAATATGCAAATAAGGGTGCCAGAACCTTAGAACTGAAACCCGACCAAGACGTACTTTTGTTGTTGCCCGACAAAAAAGAGCTAATTTCTACGTCTTGGCAAGGGTCGTTTAAAATTGTGAGGAAAATATTCAAATGTTGATTACGAGATTTGCATGAATGGGAAGTACACAATTTTTCATATTAATATGCTTAAGCCCTATTACTCCAGGACAGAAGACGATTCAACTGACGAGACAGCAGCAACAACAGTCATTACCCAGACAGACACAGACGAAGTAGAACTTCCCGTCTCAACAGTTCACAACAGCGAAACAATACAGGACATAAAAATTTCTCCTACTCTGACTGACACCCAAAGGCAAGACATGGTAAACTTACTGCAAGAATACGAAACAATTTTCATCAGTACACCGGGGAAAACAGACAGAATGTAACACCGCATTATCCTGACAGACGAAACGCCCATCAAATGTAGGACCGTATTCTATTCCTCTTCACAATAGAGACAATCTAGACAGGGAAATACTGGACTTAGAAAGACATGGAATAATACAGAAATCACAGTCTGAATATTCATCTCCTATAGTTTTGGTGAAAAAGAAGAATCAAACGACAAGACTTTGCATTGACTATAGGAAATTAAATGCAATAACAAAAGCAGACGCTTAACCAATACCAAATTGCGATGACCTTATTTTAAACATGGCAAAATCAAGTATTTTTTCTATGTTAAATTTGACAAAAGGGTATTGGCAGATACATATGTATCGAGACTCTATCCACCTCACAGCCTTTTCAACACCATTGGGACTGTACGCATGGATATAACTCCCATTCGGACTACGAAATGCACCTGCCACCTTTGTAAGATTAACTAGATTATTACCATGGAAGTCATGGCAGTAAGTAAAGCAATAACATGGCTCGAGACACAGACATTCACCAGGGCTTGTTTCCTTAGCGACTCAATGAACATGATCAAGAGGATAGAGGAGGGGTCGATCCGAAGAGAATGGTTGCTGCCTCTGAAGCGGTCTCGGCTGGCAAAGATTAGTTTCATCTTCGTGCCAGGGCATGCGGGAGTACAAGGAAATGAGCGGGCTGACAAGCTCGCAGGTGAGGCTACTGTGGAGGGCGGACGCGCCATGGACCAGGCTGACATTCTGAATGCTCTACGTGATGTGAGACTTTTGAGAGAACCAAGCGATGACTGTGAATCTACTACAATGGCCAGACTGCTAGAGCATCAAATTAAAAGAGGTGTGGCCAAACAAGAACACTACGCAGGAAGCCAAAGAAGATTGATAAACCAACACAGAACTGGCGTCGTTAGCCGCTACACGCTGCGGGATTTGCTGAGGAGGGGATCCGAGCACTTATGGACTGAATGGTTCGATGTGCAGCGAGGATGATCTGTCGACTAACTAACTAACTAACTAACTAGATTATTACTTCATGGGATTACAAACATTCAAACCTACATCGACGACATCTGTATTCATTCTAGCGACATAACAGCCCATATACAAACACTTCGACTAGTCTTTGACCGAATTAAACTCTTTGCACTTACAGTAAGACCAACGAAGGTCGAAACTCTCATCAAATAAATTGATTTCTTAGGTCATAGAATCTCAGATGGGAAACTTTCGACTGATAACAAAATTATTTCAAAAATTTTGAATCTGAGTGTTCCAACAACAAAGAAACAGGTCAGAAGTTTACTTGGACTTGTCAATTATTATGGCAAGTTCATTCTGAGCTTAGCTGAGTTTATTTTTCCAACTTACTTAAATAAAAAAAATAGAATTTAAAAAAACAACAACAGCCAAACAACATTTGTAAGAGTGTCGATTTAGTTGATGCAATCAGAAGATTGAAGTTACTTTTTTTTCTTCAAATCCATCTATTGTTCGCCTGCCAGATACAAATGCTCCATTTATTTTGAAAACAGATGCCAGCACCACTACTATCGCGGAGGTACTCATGCAAAAACATGATGGAATTGAACATCCAGTGATCTACGTCAGTGGGAAACTAAAGTCAGCCGAGAAACGTTACGGTATTGCGGAACTAGAGGGCCTAAGTGTAGTCTGTTGTGTCCTGAAGCTATCCAAATATCTTAGAGGCACCCACTTTCTCATCCAAACCGATAACTCACCTCTATTGGTGATCCAGCAAGGGACACCCAAAAATAACAGAATCGCCAGGTGGGCCCTATTGCTGCAAGATTACTCCTATGACATTCAACACATCAAAGGAGCTAAGAACATTTTTCCCGATCTCTTGACGATGATGCTTGAATCACCAGTCGAGTAAGCAACCAACCTCTCTACCTTATTTTAGGAACTGTGATATTTTATCTATATGCCCGAAGTCGACAGTAACAGTTCGAAGTTATAGCAACAGTGTGAAGAATTTTCTTCAAGACCATCAAGTATTTAAGACATAAAGTTTTCAACAGGAAACACGCGACGAACTTTCGACGTTATTCGTCTAAATTCACCATTCGAGGACGGAATCACTTAGTTAATTTAGTAACATTGTAAATTTTTTGAAATGTATTATGTAAAGAGTAGTGTGTGTGTGTGTGTGTGTGTGTGTGTGTGTGTGTGTGTGTGTGTGTGTGTGTGTGTGTGTGTGTGTGTGTGTGTGTTCCACCTATGATATGGTAACAGACACCCGATATAGGGATGTGTGATGTCTCCAGATCTTTTTTCCCTGTACAGTGAAAATATTTTCAGAAATGTAGAGGATATAAACGGAATCAGCATTGGAGGACGAAACATCAATAACATTAGATATGCAGATGATACAGTATTAATTGCAGACAATGCGCAGGACCTGCAACAATTAGTAGATGCGGTTGTTGTACACAGTGAGCAACTGGGGTTAGAATTAAATTGTAAAAAGACTCAGGTTATGGTCGTCAGTAGGAAGGAAGAAGTGCCACAATGTAATATACAAGTAAATGGAAATATTCTTCAACAAGTGAATCGGTACAATTATCTTGGAACAGTTATAACATCTGATGGGAGATGCCTTGAAGAGATTAGAACAAGAATCGCCATGGCGAAAGTAGCCTTTGGCAAGATGAAAAACATTATGACCAATAAAAAGATGTCAATTGAAACGAGAAAAAGAGTGTTGAGGGGATACATAGAGCCTGTTCTTTTGTATGGATGTGAAACTTGGACAATGAGCAGTCAAGCTGAAAAGCATCTGATGGCTGCAGAAATGTGGTTTCTGAGGAAAATGCAAAAAATACCATGGACAGACAGAAAACCAATGACCAAGTACTACAGGAGCCAAATGAACATCGTAAACTGATTAGAGAAATTAGACATAGACAGTCAAAAATATTTGGACATGTTATGAGAAGAAATGGATTGGAGAACTTAGTGACAACTGGCAAGATCGAGGGGAACAGACCAAGAGGAAGACCGAGAGGAAAGTACCTGGATGGCTTGGCCACATGGCATGGACGAGACAGGAACACTGAGCTGATCCACGACACTGGTGATCGAGTGAAATGGCGAGTCATGACCGCCCACGCTTTCCGGCATGGCACATGATATATATATATATATATATATATATATATATATATATATATATATATATATATATATATATATATATATATATATATATATATATATATATATAGTGTTCGCCCGTTTTTCGTTATTTAAAGACCAAAACTATATCTATAGCTAAAATGCAAGGTAAATAAATTACTCATATACTTCACAAAAACAAATAAAGTACACACATTTTGATATAGCAACGGGAGATTAGTCAACACGTACGAGACAATTTGGGACATAAGTAACTCCTAGATAGAAACAAGTGATATTTCTTAGATACACTGCCAATGTACGAGAGTAAGAAATGTTATACGGTTAAATGTACACATCTGGGACGATGGGTTGAAAGCAATTTTAATGGGACCAGGGGAATTTTCCTTGATGAGCTTCTGTAAAAAGAGCCCATTGTCCATAGCATCATTTTGGATGTCTGAGAAGGATGCAGTTGTAGGGTATTGCCCCGCAATGTGAGTAATTTATTACTTCGGTCTGAATAGTCCCGATATATTAGGATTGGCGAGAGTGTGAGACTCTTTAACAACTACCCAAGATGGTACCACAAGAATAGCATTAGATGGCTTGTGCCTCAAAGTATATCAGACAGTTACTACCTACGGTTACCACCCTTTACCCATAGATATCATAACAGGACTATTAGTTCCCTTAGGGCTCTTGATAGAATTAGGCAGACTAATTACATAAATACAACATTGTGCCACTAATACGTGCTACAAGGAGAGGAAAAGGGAAGCATGTCAAGGTCCTGGACGTGACATAACAGAGGACAGAGGACAGACATAAGGACATGGGGAGAGTACGGGGGTAGTAGAACAGTCCAGACGTCGAAGACAGTAAGTTAGAGACAGGACTGTACCCTTGAGTGACAGGACAGGTTCACATTGGACAGAATGACGCAGTACGCCTGGCCTCAGCAGGCGAATGCGGGACAGGCGTGACAGCACGACTTTCCACGGACGGCACGAGGGTCAAGTACCTTGTGACCACCGGACTGAGTAGGAAAGGGGAGACGAAACTCGGATACGATTGAGAGAAGATGTGTGACTGTGTGGAGAGACAGGATGGACTTATACTTTCAGTGCGAATGAATGTGACCGCTACGTAACGTGTGTTGGTGTGCTTGGCTAGACACGAGTGCGCATAGCTTTGATAACAGCGCGAGAGTATTGTGAGACCCGGTGCGAGAGCGAGTTTTGGAGTGACATGAATTATTTCTGTGATATTTATGATGTTGATACGATGATATTGTCATTAAACAATGTATAATGTATTCATGTTCTCATGTCTCATTTGTGCTCGCACCATCTGCCTGTCTGAACCCACTTTGTAACCCGTAGAGACGTTGACAACTACTCTATTTCATCTAACAATAATGGACGCATCACCACTCTATGAAGGCTAATCATAATGGACGCATCACTACTCAGTGTAGGCTAACCATAATGGATGCATCACCACTCTATGTAGGCTAACAATAATGGACGCATTAACACTCTATGTAGGGTAACCATTATGGACGCATCATCACACTATGCAGGCTAACAATAATGGACGCAACACCACTCTGTGTGGGCTAACCAAAATGGACGCACGAACAGTCTGTGTAAGGTAATCACAACTGAGGCATCATCACACTATGCAGGCTAACCATAATGGACGCATCACCACTCTGTGTAGGGTAACCATAATTGAGGCATCATCACACTATGCAGGCTAACCATAATGGACGCATCACCACTTTGTATAGGCAACCCACAAGGGACCACTCTGTGCCATCATCATCCAGTGCCTTGCTGACTGTCGTGGGAGATCATGCCCCTCCACAAATTGCGATCCCCGACGTCAAGGATCAATTCGTGTGTTGACTCCTTCCCGTGCTGACACAAGACAGTCAAGGATTTTATCACTCTGTGTAGGCTCACCATAAACGAGACGTGGGTTATGAGGGCATAATGGACGCATGACCACTCTGTGGGCTAATCATAATGAGAGTAAGGCGACCGGTGAAATATTGATCACATCACCCATCGAGTGCCGATTGATCTATACAAATACTAGAGTAGTACCATGTATCGAATAGCCTCGTGGCCTGTAAAACGACCCTTTACTTACTTATATCAGTGTACTTATATCAGTGTACTTATATCAGTGGCGAAAGAGGCAAATTGTGTGCTATAACCTACGATGGGTGACGTTGTCATCTTCTAGTATGATAATTTAGTTGCGTCTAGCGTGTACCGCGTGGTCTAGTGTTTATACAACCGTGTCACACGCCAGTGATCCGGGGTTTGTTTCCGGGTCCGGTCAAGGATATGCACTACTGACGAGCTCAAACGAGAGCGAAACTCGAGACCAGTGCTTCCAAATTGACGTGGACACGGCCTGAGGTTCGTACCGGAGTACGATCAGCGTTGCCAGTTATGGGTTGTGCTCAATTTTTAAATCTCAAATCCCGAAACAAACGAATAAATCAATTATATCAGTATGCACATGAGTGAATGACAGTACTCTAAACCAAATCAGAAAGAATTTTAAAGCAAGTCTTTACATCAATGGAAGAATCATAACAGTCTTATATTCTTATATATGTTGACGATATTGTTTTACTAGCAGAAAGCGAGCAAGAGTTACAAAAAATATAGGAACAAGTAAGCAGGGATAGTGCAGAATGTGGCTTAGATATTAACATCCGAAAAGCTAAAACTATGATAATTAGCAGTGGAAAGGAGAGGTCATCAATGTTCATCAAAGTAACCGGTGAGATACTATAACAAGTATCACGTTTCTCCTATTTTTGACATGTAATAACAGTTGAAGGCAGAAGTTAAAACAGACATCCAAAAGAAAATAGGAGTTCCCAAAAGTGATTTCAACAGCACGAAATCGATATTAACATCTAGAGAGATTAACAGCACATTAAAAATTAGAATTGTCAAATGTTATATTCAACACTACTGTATAGCGAGGGCGCCTGGACATTGAACAATCAATTAGAAAGTCGAATAGAAGCCCTGGAGATGTGAATATACAGAAGAATATGTCGTATTTCCATCCATCATGTGCTATGCCGATAAGCGTGGGTGGTCATGTTTTGCCATCTCACTCTATCACCAGAGTCGTGGAGCAGCTCCGTGTTTCTGTCTCGACCATGCCGTGTGGAAAAACCATCCAGGTATTTACTTCGTGGTCTTCCCTTTGGTCTCTTCCCTTTGATCTTGCCAGTTGTCACCAAGTTCTCCAATTCATCACTTCTCATAACATGCCCAAAGAATTTTCACTGTCTACGTCTAATGTCTCTAATCAGTTTACGATGTTCATTTGTTTCTTGTAGAACTTGTTCTTTGGTTTTTATGTCTGTCCATGGTATTCTTTGCATTTTCCTCAGAATCCACATTTCCACAGCCATCAGATGTTTTTCAGCTTGTCTGCTCATTGTCCACGCTTCACATCCATATAAAAGTACAGGTTCTATGTAGCACTTCATCACTCTTTTTCTCGTTTCAAATGATATCCTTTTATTTATCAGTATGTTTCTCATCTTGCAACAGGCTACCTTCGACATGGTAATTCTTGTTATAATCTCTTCAAGGCATCTCCCATCAGATTTTATGACTGTTCCGAGATAGCTGTTGTGTTGCTTTTCAATTTCTATGCAATTTTTCCCTTGCCATTCTTCTTGTGCCTCTTTACATAATTTTCTGACTTTTCTGTGAATTTCTTTATATTTGGTAGGATTATTTTTGTTCTGTCTTCTTGTTTCCATTAGCTGTAACATTTCTTCAGTCATCCATGTCTGACGACCCACTTTCTTTAATTTTGGAATAGTTTTTTCTGCAGCTAAACTGATTGAATTCTTCAACATTTCCCATTGATCATCCACATCTTGAAATAGGATCTCTAGATCAGACAATATATCAAATTTATTCTTTACTTCTATGTTAAAATTGTCTTGTATTTCTTTGTCAGTTTTCGATTTGTACAAATCATATTTAGTGTTTCTGCTTGTATACTTGACTTTTTTTAACTTTACCCTCAGTGTGCCTGTAATTAATCTGTGATCACTGTAACAGTCTGCATTGGGAGCTGTTTTTACAACTGTTAGCGCACTTCGAAACCTTCTGCTAATCAGGATGTAATCTATCTGGTTTTTTAATCCTGCTGTCGTATTTAATGGAAACATAAACAATCAAATACAGAGGTTCTAGAAAAAATGGGGATGAAAAGAGAGTTGATGAAAGGCATCAAAAAGAGGCAAATTAAATATGTAGGCCACGTTAAAAGACAAAATGTACAGCAAGGGCGAGAGACAGATAGTGTTGAAGATCCATTGCATCCAACTTTCATTGTGGAGACGGCACCTGATTGATTGATTGAAACCAAATCAAACCAACAGTAAGATGTGATATCAATATAACGCAACACGCCTCTGGCAGGTCACATTTAAGTCTGGTGTTGTGAAGGACAATCATTTCTTCGCATTTCCACAGCGTTACTGCAATTTAATTCATGTTGTGAAATAGAACATTACAATTGTGTCCTATTTTAGCGGCAACCGAAAATACCACCCCTCGTTTCCGCTCGTTTATGGATTACATTATTCAAAGCATTCTCTATTTAAAGACCTTGTTACTAAAAATACCGCCAATCCGGTATTCAGATAATTGCTGCGGAAATTTTGTATAGACGGTGACGTCAATAGTATCTGCCTTAATTCGATATTGCCTGTGTGTTGTTACCGCAGCGTCTTATGAAGTAGAGAATAGTAACACTGAAGGGTAAGAGTAATGCAACGGAAATATCAACCGGGGAACACAGCAGTTAGTAAATAAATTCACATGTATTGTTTTGGCACTCACTTAAGTGGAAGAGAAAAGTACATAGTTGAGGCCACATAAAAAAAAAAAGCTAAAGTTACTTCAGGATTCGAACCTGTCATTCAGTGTCTAGCTGCAGGAACAAGTGCACTTCGACGCATAACCAACTAGACTCTTAAAAGTAATAATAGTAACCGAACAAAAACTTGTCAAGAAATCACAAACAGCGAAAGAAAAATGCTGGGATTGACTGCAACGTTCTAGAAAAGATATGCAACTAACTGTAAGTGCGCGAGGGCGTTTGTGTAATGGCTAGGGCGTGGCGCTGACAATGTATGGGAGTGGCCGTGATGATGTCACGGCCAGACGAGAGTTCCATACCTGCGTTTGCCGCTCGCTACCAGAGGTAAAGACTGACCACCTATTCGTCCGTGCACTCCAGACTAAACATGTGCTGGTCCTATCATGTGAAATACCCACAGCTGGTCCCTGCTACAGAGTTAATTTGTTTCCTAAAAACTGTTTGAGAACTGCGGTAGAGCAGTGACTACTACGTTTACCTGCCCAGCCGGAGGTCATATGTTCCATCTCTATCGAAGCGGAGATTTTTACTTTTAACCTGGGCTCCGAAGTCGATAACAGGTCTGTGTACTTACTGATATCAGTTTGTACACGAGTGAATGATCGTACTCTAAACCAAATCAAACCAACAACATGATATGATGTACTGTTCTGGCAGGCGTGATGTCGAACATATCAACCTCCGAGTGCTGATTGATCAATAAAAATAACGGACTAGCACCATATTTCCAATACACTTTAAGGAGTTTTACAAGATTATTTATGAAAAATCATTCTCTGCCCAGAATTCATGAGTGTTGAGAGAGGTCTTGGTCAGAACGAAATCCGACCCTGACACATCAGCGCCTCTACATTCGTTGTCAGAAATATAAAGGTTGGTTTGTTACTTGTTTGCTCTGTTGATTCTTTAACTGGTTGGTTGGTTGTTTGGCTGGTAAATTGTTTGAATGGTTGGTTGTTTGATTGATCTGTTGGTTTCTTGGATGGTTGGTTGGTGGTAAAAAATATTCTGAAAGACTAGGTTTTGACTCTAAAGTCCGATGCATTGGCGTTAAGATCGTCTGAGCCCTGAAATGGGTCTGCATCTATCGGAATACGGTTGGTGTATAGATTTATTCTGATTAAGTAGCAAGGTACCTTCTCCACGTCTTGCAGAGCTCTCTTTCCTCTCCTGGTGCTCGGAAACCGGCAAGGTTTGGCCTAGAATATGTGAAGACCTCATCTGGAACGTGAACTTGACATCTGCGAAGAGCCATACTAAGATGTAACAATGTCATTTATTTACTTATTTATTTATTTTTTTATGTATACATTTATTTATTTATTGTGCGTACGCTAGCTTTGAACTCAAACTTAGTCCATACATATGCCACTAATTCTAGTGCACTGGGCTGATTTTTACGAGTGGATTGGCTTCCTCTACTACCAGTGTTCCTCGCCATCAGGTGTATCCATTTCGACTTCAGAGGTTAAGCAAGTCATAATCCAGCACAGCTCGCACGGATTAGGTGAGATTAGGCCTGGGTTGGTCATGTTTTATTCAGAGATTTGGGATTAGTTCATTGTCAACAGACTCCAGAACAAAGTCCAGATGGTAAGTCAAAAAGTAGATCATTTCTTTACATCACCATTAGCCTGGAGTCAATCGTCTGGTACAGAATGTGTCAAAGACACAGCCTCGACACAAACAGAAAAAGAAAAAGAAAAGTGAATGTGTGGACGGAATTTGAGTGTCAATAGTTTTTGTTTTTTTTTTAATTAAGAGAGAAACTGCAATAAATCATAAAAGATATGGTAATGACAAGAGGCCAGTTTTCAGCGGTATGTCTCTTTCCCACCTCGAGGTGTTTCGCGCCTCACTGCACACATTTACAAACATCCGCCCAACAAATGATGAGCCTCACTCAGACCTGTTGCCAGATAAAAGGTGTGTGTCTGTCACATAACCTTAATTCTCGTTTGTAGGCAAGTATTGAATTTTATCTGTCTTTTAGAGGAAACGGTAAGTCATTTTTAAAATTTTTTTGGGCCAGTGTGTGATCACAATCTTGGTAATATATCAAGGATATCCTTGTGAGGAAGAGACATTAACGTGAGCTTTCAGTGACCGTGGGAGCGTTAGTATAGTTTTGTGAGTTTTGTTTTTTTGCTCGCTTTGAACTCAAGCGTAGTCCATACACGTGCAACTTCTGGTGCACTTAAATGATTTTTGCTTGTAGATTAGCTTTCCCTATTACCAGTGCCCCTTGCCATCAGACGAACCCACTCTGACTTCTGAGGTGTTAGACTAGTTAATAGGGAGCTAGGTTAATAAGTCATGAGCTCGGTCGGACTATGGTTCGACATCTGCGTTCATCGTCCGCTAAGTGATGGAAAGACGGGCCTCTGTGCATCCATGTCTACACTATATGATAGTTTTATCAGATCACTGATTTAAACAATTATCATTACCCTCTTGGTGGCCGTGTGTTCAAATCTCCACTGAAACATGTTTGCTTTATATTTACCTGGACTCCGTGGTCCAAACAGCCTAAAATAAGTACAATGAAATGTACAGGATAGTAATGGATGGCCTCGTAATATTTATCACCTCACCAATGGTGTGCCAACTGTCTTTCTATGGGACATCCAGTTTCGCGAATGCACCTAGAATAAATGTATTTCACATGTAACACACTACGGATACAGTTAGAGACACTTCTTTGGTTGTGGGTGAAAGTAAATTAAAACAGCCGCATTATGTGTTCATTTCGATAGTTATTGAGTTAAAAGTTTGTTTTATGCTTTTGGAAATGGTACCGTTAGAAAAGGCGTGAGAACTGTTAAGCTAAGACCAAAACACAAGTTTGTTTATGGAGCTTCGTTAATTTATTATCTAATCCCACAAGAGATCACATTCTCAACATGCGTTTAATAATAGAAAAGTGCAGAGAATTTAATGTAAACCTATTCTCATGTTTTGTGGATTATTCAAAGGCATTTGACTGTGTACAACATCAGAAAGGTGGTGTTGGATGAAAGGCAGGTGGTGGATGAAATTTTGAGGGCAGCCGACAGATATTTGTTGATCATGGTATCGAATTTCGCGATGGCAGGCAGAGGATCTCTTTCGAGAGACAATGGTTGCGGTCATCCGGCCAGTATGGTCACTGCCATAGAGGAAAGCAACGGCAAACTACCTCTTTGAAAGTGCCTAGTACATTATGATTCGCTTAAATACTGATCATCGCAAGACAAGGACAGAGACATTAAAATTAGCAATGAGACTTCAAAGCAAAAGTAGGAAATCAAGGTGATAGATACACAGTAGGAAACTATGGTTTAGGAGAGAGAAATGAAAGAGGATACAGAAGCGTAGAGTGGGCTAAAGAAAAGGAAATGATTGTAGGAAACACCTGGTTTAAGCAACACCCTAGAAGATTATGGACATGGAGGAGTCCTGATAGCAGGATCAGAAACCAGACTGACTACATTCTGATTAGCAGAAGATTTAGAAAGGCACTAACAGTAGCAAAAACAGTTCCCATTGCTGATTGTTATAATGACCACAGACTACTCACAGGAACATTGAGGATAAAGCTGAAGAAAGTCAAGTGTATAACAGGAAACACTAAATATGATTTATGTACATTAGGTAATGACAAGGAAATACAAAACAAATTTAACATAGAAGTACAGAACAGATTTGATATATTGTCTGATCTAGAGATATATTCCAGGATGTGAATGATCAATGGGAAATGTTAAAGAATTCAATCAGTTTGGCTGCAGAAACAACTATTTAAAAATTAAAGAAGGTGGGTCGTAAGAAATGGATGACTGAAGAAATTTTACACCTAATGGAAACAAGAAGACTCAACAAAAATAATCCTGCCAAATATGAAGAAATTCACAGACAAGTCAGAATATTATGTAGGAAGGCAAAAGAATCATGGCTTGAGGAAAAGTGCTTAGAAATTGAAAAACAACACAACAGTCAAAATACCAAATTAGTGCACAAAAGAATTCAGGAACTTACTAATAAAAGAACAAGTACATCAACAGGGTGTCTAAAAACTAAAGATGGCAAAATCATAATAGAAAAAGATCAGATTCTACATGTATGGACAGATTATGTGAAAAACCTGTATAATGATAACAGAGAGGAACAGTATGATATTAGATTTAATAATGAAGGACCACCAATTTTAAAGATGGAGGTTCAAATGTTCTTAAGCATATGAAAGCTGGCAAGGCCCCCGGTGCAGATAACATCACAACAGAAATGATTAAAGCTTTAGAAGAATTTGGACTAGAGCAAGTCACCAGACTGCTGAACACATTATATGATACTGGAGATATACCTTCTGAATTATGTAATTCTGTATTTATTGCAATCCCAAAGAAATCAGGAACCTTGGAATGTGATCAACATAGAACAATTAGTATAATGAGTCACATCACAAAGATCTTGTTACGAATTATCATGCAAAGAGCGAGGAAGAAAATACAACCTGAAATAGGGGAGGAACAATGTGGATTTGTAGAAGGAAAGGGTACAGTAAATGCTGTGTATATGCTGCGAACAGTTATTGAGCGTGCTATAGAAGTAAACAAGGATATACATCTTTGCTTTATTGACTACACAAAGGCTTTTGATAGAGTTAGACATGTCAACATGGTGGATATGCTTGCAGATCTACAAATTGATGGGAAAGACATTAGACTTATAAAAAACATATATTGGAAACAACAAGCTGCCATAAGGATTGATAATGAAGTGGGACAATATCAACCTATTAAGAGAGGTGTTAGGCAGGGATGTGTAATGTCTCCAGATCTTTTTTCCCTATACAGTGAAAATATTTTCAGAAATGTAGAAGACATAAATGGAATCAGCATTGGAGGAAGAAACATAAATAACATTAGATATGCAGATGATACAATATTGATTGCTGACAATGCACAGGATCTGAAACAATTAGTAGACGCGGTTGTTGTCCACAGTGAGCAGCTGGGGTTGGAATTAAATTGTAAGAAGACACAGGTTATGATCGTCACTAGGAAGAACGAAGTACCACAATGTAATATACAAGTAAATGGGAATATTCTTCAACAAGTGAATCGGTACAATTATCTCGGAACAGTCATAACATCTGATGGGAGATGCCTTGAAGAGATTAGAACAAGAATCGCCATGGCGAAAGTAGCCTTTAGCAAGATGAAAAGCATTCTGACCAATAAAAAGATGTCAATTGAAACGAGAAAAAGAGTCTTGAGGGGGTACATAGAGCCTGTTCTTTTGTATGGATGGGAAACTTGGACAATGTGCAGTCAAGCTGAAAAACATCTGATGGCTGCAGAAATGTGGTTTCTGAGGAAAATGCAAAGAATACCATGGACAGATAGAAAAACCAATGACCAAGTACTACAGGAGACAAATGAAAATCGTAGACTGATTAGAGAAATTAGACATAGACAGTCAAAATTCCTTGGACATGTAATGAGAAGAAATGGACTGGAGAACTTAGTGACAACTGGCAAGATCGAAGGGAACAGACCAAGAGGAAGACCGAGAGGAATATATCTGGATGGCTTGGCCACATGGCATGGACGAGACAGGAACACTGAGCTGATCCATAACTCTGGTGATCGAGTGAAATGGCGAGTCATGACCGCCCACGCTTTCCGGCATGGCACATGATTGATTTATTGAACATCAGAAACTTTGGGAAATCATGAGGAATATGGGCTTTCCATCACATGTAATACAACTCATAAAAATGCTCTATCTATACCAACAAGCAGCGGTTAGAATAGATGGCGAGACATCAGATTGGTTTGACATCAAGCAAGGAGTCCGTCAGGGCTGTGTGTTGTCACCCTATTTGTTTAATCTGTACGCCGAAAATATAATGAGAAATGTTAGAGATGATATAAACAGGGTGCTATATGATGCCCTAAATATCGGTGGTCATGATATACCAGAGATTCGGTATGCTGGTGATACAGTATTGCTATCCACAACACAGAATGGTATAAAAAATCTAATAGCCTCAACCCAATTGAATAGTGAAAATCACAACTTATATCTTCTTCTTCTTCAGCGTTCCGAGCCATTGAGGTTCTTTGCTGCAGATACAATCCGTCTCCATTCGTCTCTCTGGTGGACCTGCTCTTGCCAGTCGTTGATTCCAAGTGCTTGTAGGTCTGTATATATATTATCTCTCCACCGTCTTCTTGGTCTACCTCGAGGTCTACGGTCATTTATTTCCTGAGTGTAAGCGAGTTTCTTTTCCCTATTATCTTCCATTCTTTCTATATGCCCCAGCCATTGTAATCTATTAGCCTTCATGATATCAGTGATTAGCGGGGACTTATACAGATCATAAATGTCTTTGTTACTTCTTCTTTTCCACTCTCCACTTTGTGTATCCCTAATGGGTCCAAAGATGCGTCTTAAGACTTTGTTCTCAAAGGTTTGTAACAAGGCTTCGTCTCCTTTCGTTGTACTCCAGGTTTCAGAGCCATACAGCACAACTGGTCTTATCAGTGTTTTGTATATTGTGATTTTGGTGTTACGAGATAGCGCATTTGATTTTAGTAGATGTTGTAGTGCATAGTAAATCTTATTTCCAGAATTGATTCTAGTTTGTATTTTTTCCCTTATGATGTTGGAGCAGTTGAAGATTGTACCTAGGTATTTGTATGTTTCCGTTCTTTTAATGGTCATATTATCTATTTGTATGTGGCCAGAGTTTTTAGCCATTCCTTCTCTTGAAATTACCATATATTCTGTCTTATCTTGGTTGATAACCAGCCCCATCTGTTGAACTTTTTCCTTTGAGTGAGTCAATATTTCCAATGTCTTTTGTTCACTTTCCCCTATAATATCTATATCATCTGCATAACCAAGCAGCTTGGATGTTCCTCCAATATCACATTCCTCCTTTATCTTCCTTACAACTTTCTCTAGAGCCAGATTGAAGAGTAGCGGCGATAGTGCATCACCTTGTTTCAAGCCAGAAGTTATTTGGAAAGGGTCTGATTTCCTGCCTTTATATGTTACTATATTATAAGTATCTTCCATGCATAGTCTGGTCATGTTGATTAACTTCCTTGGTATTCCAAATTCCTGCATATCGTTCCATAGACTATTCCTATGGACACTATCATAAGCCTTTTTAAAATCTACAAAAATGTTATGGAGATCTCTTTTATATTTCCAATTTTTCTCGGCTATTTGTCGTAAGATATCTTAACATAGCAAAAACAAAGATAATGCATACAGATAAAACTACTATGGAGAAAGAAATATATGTTAATGAGGAACAATTGAAGGTGGTGGACAATTTTTAATATTTTGGGTCATTGATTACCAACAACGGTGACACAATGAAAGAAATTAAACGTCGACTATCAATTGCTCTTCAAAGACTAAAACAATTGAATAAATTATGGAGTGGGACAGACAGAACTACAACAATTAGATTTTTTTTTAAAGAGCATGCATCTTTCCCTTTGCAACATACGCCTGTGAGACCTGGACACTTACTAAACAAGCTGAACAGCGCATAAATGCACTTGAATATAAAAGTTATAGACGAGGTGTATATGCCTGGGAAGAGAGGAAGGCCACAGAGAAGATGGGTGCAGGATGTGGTGGATGATCTCCAGATGGGTGTATCGGACGATGGACATCTTGCTTATGACCGAGAAATTGTCCAGAAGGTTATGAGAGCGAGGTTCTGCAGAGGACATGCTACTGAATGAATGAACTCCTTCATCGATGGTCATCGTTCAATTCTCAGCAGTGACAGAATTCTCTGTTCCGATCTGATCAAATAGGCATGGGATAATTTTCAGTTTCTGGGTATTGTCCTGGAAGGAAAACTGGCGAGGACGAAAACTTGCCACCCAGCTCGTTATGCTGTGGTGTAGAATATGTTTTAACCTAACACTTCACGCCCCAATCACACTAACTGTCTTGGGACTACTTTGTAAACTTCTTCCTGCACATTCTTGCAAAATACGTGGTTGCAAGCTAATTCTGGGAAGGAGTAAGTTCACAGGACTTGATATTTAGCAAGCTAGCATGTTTACAGAAAGTTAATGTTAAATCAGCATATTGGAGCTACTGCGAAAAGAAGGAAAGAAACAGTAATAAGTCAGTAACAGCAGTAATTACTGAAATTTTGTTTAAGACAAATCCCAATATGAGCCGCTAGAGGTTGCTTCCGGCACTTTTGGCCGAAAATGTGTACCATTAAGTAGTGGATGATAAGAAATGACATCATCCATCAAATGCCGACTGATCTGTATAAATATGGGGCTAGCAACGGATGCCCAACACACCCCAGGAAGTGTAAAAGGCTCTTTTATTTTAAATCAAAACCGTGTTTTCCCGTAATGGATTTGAATAACGAAGACAAAAACCATAGAATGTACGATTTACTTTACTTTTTTAAATATAAGAATTATTTGTGTATTTGGTAAATACCACTTTGATTGCACACGGATATCTCCAGTAAGTGCCCAGTTTCCAAATATAAAGAACACAAGGACAATTTCAGTTCAGAGCACCGGCGGTGATCCAAACGCATGTATAATACATTCACACACACTGTAAGTATTCGTTTGTGGGTTGCTGTTCCAATTAAAATTTAACAAACATATTTAGCCTTACAAACGGGCTGTTGGGGCTGCCTTTTTCATTTCCAATTTCCGACGGATGGATTTTTAATGTGCTCGCGGGTCCTCGGAGTTGTTCACCCCAGGGTTGCCATTCTAGATATTTTATATCCAGATCTAGAGGTTTTTGCCGGCATCTGGATACCGTTCTCTGACGTTTGGATGCTGGATGCAATTCTAGATACTTTTCATTTGGAGTTGGATATTTTTGATACTTTCTAGATTTTACTTTTCTTTCGGTGTCATTTACCAATTTTTTGGTCTGGACGCGCGTAAATTATGGTGACTGCCATTATTTAAACTTTGAACTGACGTGGGTCAACGCTCAACAATCTTGCAACCCCCCGGTAATGAGTAAAAGGGCACATAAATTATATTAACATTATTTGAACTGTAAACTCATCGTGTTGCGAATTAATTATTGCTGTGATGCCGACTTTGCGATTCTTTTTCATGTGATTTTTTTGGGTAATTGCTCGCCTTCATATGTGTCTTCCACTTTGAACAAATCTTTCAACATGCCAAAAGTAAAGCAATATAACAACAATTTCGGAAAGAGTGGCTGCAGGATGACATAATTAAAGATTGGGTGATGTCAGTTCATGGAGACGCGACTAAGGGAAGGCTCGTTGTAAGTACTGCGAGTGCGAAATGAAAGTGAAAATACAAGACTTGAAGAAACATGCAAAGACTAAAAAACATAAAAATGCAGTGCCATTTAGGGATATGCCACCGTTGACATTTTTTTTCAGAACCTCACAGAGTAATGAATCATCAAAAGCTGAAGGATCTGTCTGCAATGTTTTTAAAGTTGTCACTGTGCAATCGTGAACTGTGACCATTTATTTGATTAATTTGTTTAAAAACACTATTTCTGACAGTAAAATGCTAAAGGACGTGAAAATGCATCGCAGCAAATGTACAAATCAGTACTTTTTTGTTTTCTCACTTTGAAGAAGATTTGATCAGTTATATTTCTACAAATAAATAAATATATTTTATTATTAGACGAATCGAATGACATTTCGGTTCTGAAAGTGCTTGATACATGTGTTATATTATAGCAACAGCACAGACAAAGAAGTTTCTACATTTCTTGGACTAGTTCACTAAGTAGAGTGTGATGCAGAAAGTATAGTCCAGGCACTGAAGAATTTTTTGGTCTGTAAACATTTAAATTTGAAGAATTAGGCTGCAATTGGAACCGATAATGCATCGGTAGTGGTTGGCGTAAACCTCTTCGATAGGGAGACGGCAGTCATATCAATTCATATGTAATTTCTTACTTTCTCAATCTGGATATTTTTCCTAGATACTTCCCAACGACATCTAGATATTTATGGATGTTGTTTGGACCGTTTCTAGATATTTTTGGTTTAAAAAAAGTGGCAATTCTGACTTCACCCGTGTCAGAGAATTCTAGAATTCTGAATCATGGCCTGGCTAGATCCTGGTGTGAATCTACGCACATATACAAAGTTCCACTTCCAGTCTGGCATTAATTCATTCAGTACCATGTCCTTTGCAGAACCTCGCTCCCATAACAACCATCCGGAAAACCTCTCGATCATAAGCAAGATGTCCCGAGTCCGATACACCCATCTGGAGATCATCCGCCACATCCAGCACCCATCTTCTCTTTGGCCTTCCTCTCTTCCCAGGCATATACACCTCCATTATTTTTCTCTCCAAACTTTCGTGGCTTTTCAAGTGACCAACATATTTCAATTTTCTTTGTTTTATCGTCTTTAGTAGCCAAACTTCTTTAATATTCATATTGTGTCGTATAGATGCACTTGTTCTTTTCTGTACCCAAGATATTCTTAGAACTCGTCTATAACATTGATACTGAAAGGCATTTATGCGCTGTCCAGCTTGTTTAGTAAGTGTCCAGGTCTCACGGGCGTTTGTTGCGATGGGAAAGATGCATGCTCTTAAAGTTTAAAATTGTGTAGTTCTATCTGTCCCTCGCCATAATATAACTATGAAGGAGTACGTTATAAAAATACTGCTTTCTGTTTAATTTTTCTATTGTGAAATTTAAATAGACGGTTATAAACAACAATCCCACAGATTCCGTGGTGTATGCCCAAAATGAATTGTGCTATGTTTATACTTACAGTGAAAGTGGTTGCTATCCAGCTGGTTCTGAAGAACATCACCATCATTTGCCACACCTACACTGAAGAACAAAACCATCATTTGCTACACCTATACTAAAGAAAAACCAACGTTAAATGTGAAGCTCGCCAAGCAAACGTCACATACACAATCAAAGTTTTGATCAAAATCTCATTCAGCGAACAAATAACAGGACACAAGAATACTTCACTGACATGTCGCATCCCACAAATAACAGTGACGATGAAATCAAACATAGACGGAATGTACGAAAAATGTCTTTTTGGATGCCTGCAAAGTGCTAAAATTGTTCATTTGTCATCTGCATTATCTGAACTTGCAGAAGAAATTCTCCAGCTCTGCGGTGCCTGTAACTAATTCTCTAGATGTGTGGTGTTTGTAACAAGGACAACGAGACTACCTTCTGCAGTACTCGAACTTCCATGAGACATTCTCTAGCTGTGAGGTGGCTGTAACTATCTCACTGACAACAAGGTTTTCATCTGCAGTATTTGAATTTCCGGGAGAGATTCTCCTGCAGTGTGGTGTCTGTAACTATCCACTAACGAGACCTTCACAGAACACCTGGTATCAATCGTGTTAGATGGTGCCCAGGATATCCTTGCCTACAAGCTGCGTGAAGCAGCTGGCAATCATGGGCTGGGTGTCACATGCAGCTGGCGTCCTGTCCATGGCAATAGCCTTGGCCACTGAGCACTGGCTACGCCGTCTATCGAATGGGAATCACGTGGGCATATTTCCATGCTGCCCTAGTTTTAAGTGTGACAAGACAACGATTCCAGAGAACGGTTAGTCTATGTTATTGTTGCGTCATTGGCACTCTTCCGATTGACGGGTCTAAATAGTTCCGCAGTGAATAAGTCAGGGTTAAGGGTTAGGGTCAGTGTTAGTTTAACACTAACCATAACCCTTAACCCCTGACTTATTCACTGCGGAACTATTTAGACCCGTCAATCGGAAGAGTGCCTAATATTCATATATCTACTTTTATATTAAGCCAGTCATTAGTACTAATCTATAACTTCTCCTCTCCTTGGGCACTGGGTTGAAGGCCTAATGGCAGTTAATCAAACTGTGCTGTGCTGAATTATTGGTTGGTTGCTTCCTAATGCTGGATCCGTGGCGAAGAGGTTACGTACGCAGTGCTTAATCACACATGCCCGCGTCTGAAACAAAGCTGCAGACGATTAGGTAGCCGATCGTTCAGAAAGAATTGGCAAACTACTGAACGTAAACTTGCCAAAATATCACAACAGCAGAAAATGCTGGTGTTAATTGGGATGTCCTGTAAAGGATATGCAACTAACTTAACTTACATCCTAATATGCCCTGCGCTGATGTGCGTTGCAGTACTAGCGTTGCACTCCCCGTTGGTTTCTGACCTTGGAGACAGGAAGGACAGCTGTGCAACAAGTACCCGTGGGTAGGATATTTTGGTACCGTGCCCATAGAAAAGTCTCTACATTAAATTACCCGGTTATGTGTACGCCCTTTTCGGATATCTGATGACCTGAAAGTGAATATACCGTACTTAAGAATTAAAACTCATTCTTACAGAGGATTGACAACCAGCCAACCCAAAAACTCACCAACCATACCGGTAGATAGCATGCAGAGACACTGATGCACCAGGTCCATTCATACAACTGGCGACGTCCTAAGTCCCCCTTCCCACGGGACATCCTGGAAGCACTGTGCTGCTAACAAACAGGCTTCCCATCATGACCTATGCTTTAATAAAACCTGTCGAAAGCCGCTGTGAGATTTTAAGTCGCAGCACATTTCTCATGACGACGATACACGACCAATACCCACGTTGTGCAATCCCGCGTGGAGAGCTAGCCGAGTATGCTCGGGATGAGTGTGTTGTCCGCCTACCAAGATGCAACCAAGTCACCAACACAAGCCGAATCTGTCAATGTGTACAATGGTAAACTGGATACTACAGGGTCCGTTGACCAACTAACTGTATAATAAAATGGATACTACAGGGTCCGTTGGCCAACTAACTGTATAGTAAACTGGATACTATAGGGTCCGTTGACCAACTGACGGTATAGTAAACTGGATACTACAGGGTCCTTTGACCAACTAACTGTATAGTAAACTGGATACTACAGGGTCCGTTGACCAACTAACTGTATAGTAAACTGGATACTACAGGGTCCGTTGACCAACTAACTGTATAGTAAACTGGATACTACAGGGTCAGTTGACCAACTAACTGTATAGTAAACTGGATACTACAGGGTCTGTTGACCAACTAACTGTATAGTAAACTGGACACTACAGTGCCCGTTGACCAACTAACTGTATAGTAAACTGGATACTACAAGGTCAGTTGACCAACTAACTGTATAGTAAACTGGATACGACAGGGTCAGTTGACCAACTAACTGTATAGTAAACTGGACACTACAGTGCCCGTTGACCAACTAACTGTATAGTAAACTGGATACTACAGTGCCCGTTGACCAACTAACTGTATAGTAAACTGGATACTACAGGATCCGTTGACCAACTAACTGTATAGTAAACTGGATACTAAAGGGTCCGTTGACCAACTAACTGTATAGTAAACTGGATACTACAGGGTCCGTTGACCAACTAACTGTATAGTAAACTGGAAACTACAGGGTCCGTTGACCAACTAACTGTATAGTAAACTGGATACTACAGGGTCCGTTGACCAACTAACTGTATAGTAAACTAGATACTACAAGGTCCGTTGACCAACTAACTGTGTATTAAACTGGATACTACAGGGTCCGTTGACCAACTAACTGTATAGTAAACTGGATACTACAGGGTCAGTTGACCAACTAACTGCATAGTAAACTGGATACTACGGGGTCAGTTGACCAATTAACTGTATAGTAAACTGGATTTATCAGTTTGCGGTCACTTGCTTTGAACTCGAGCATATCCCACACCCGTGTACTATAGTGCGTTCACAAATGTTAACCCCCGTATAAAAATCTATAACTTAGTAACCAACTGAGGGTAAATGATGAGATTTAACATACAACCTTATCATTACGTACACCCAACAACAACAAAATGTTGTTATGGAGATTGTAGAGCAGAGCTCAGTGTTTGCTTATATGCGGTATAAAATTTACGGGATAGAAATGATGTGCATTTTATGAATTGTATTACATCTTCACGCGGAAACATCAGTGTTCAATAATGAATATTCTTCGTGGTGCATAGGAATTTCCTTATGAGAAGTGCCTCACATAGTGAAACAGAAGTGTTCAGAGCATTACTGTAAACCAAGCTTGTTAGCGTGAATTCTATATATTTTCGCCAAAACATCAACGAAATTTTGCCGCTTTCCATGATTTCAGTTGCCTTTAGTCCTATCAAAGACATATTCCTTGGGTGGGGATAAATATAAGACGGTAGGAAAAATTTCATAACGATGCAACAGATACTTTTCAAACAAATTAACGTGAATGAGGGCAAACATTTGTGAATGCACAACCCCTTGTAGTTTCTTGTGCATAGGATTGATGTTTACTTTAGAGTCAGCTTTTTCCTATTATCAATGTCCCTCACCACCAAGTGAACCCACCCCGACTTCAGAGGTAATTGTAATTTACGTCCCCAAGTCAAGAACGAGAAGTTAACATTTTTAGTCCAACTGACCGCTACCTCGGGACCAGTACACAGGTTGACTTCCTCTATGTCTGTTGTTTTTATTTGTTTTGTTTGCTGATGAAGGCGTATCGCTGTAACATCTATTATTTGTGTAACACGCGTTCAGGTAAATCTGACCTTTATTTGGATTTTCTTTTTGATGACTTGTATTCTTGTAGTTTTACAACATTTAACACCACTTCATGTATGTGTGTACCCAACAGAAAACAACATCGGCTCCTTCACTGATATCATCATTGTGGGAGTGTTGCTTGTGGGGCTCGGGTTGGTCCTATCACTCACCCACGCGTGTGTCTCCTGGAGGAACGACAAGAGGTCCTTGTATGGTTTGTCCTACTGTGCTTCTGGGTTCGTAACTGCGGGAGGTAAGTATCAGAATTGTCTTTTCTTAATTCTGAACAGGTGAGACATTTACTCGTCTGACTTTTCTCGTAGTCACATGGCGAGGAACAATTAACTCATAGACTACTTGTTTAGCTGTCAGGAAATGGTGGACAATTAACTAATTGGACTAAAAGTAAATTGTTTTCTCACACTCACAATATTGTGTGTGGCGGAAAGGGGGGGGGGGGAGAAGAAGAAGAAGAAGAAGAAGAAGAAGAAGAAGAAGAAGAAGAAGAAGAAGAAGAAGAAGAAGAAGAAGAAGAAGAAGAAGAAGAAGAAGAAGAAGAAGAAGAAAACTTAACTCATCTGACTTATCTTGTCACAATCACAACACGAATTAACGTGGCAGAGAATCTCGGAGCCAGTAACGCCCCTGAGATGCCCTGCACAGAATCTATGGGCTAGTGGTGCATGCTCTGACTCTCATCAATCCACTCCCAGTCATGGGTTATATGACCCCAAGTCTAAGGTAAACCAACATACCCAGAGACCGAGTGGCTGCTGGGACAGCAATTATAAACATTGGTTGCCTGAGGTCAGCATAACCGAATGGCTCAGAGCGCGCGTTCTTAAGCATTCGATGTGCTGTGTAGAGGTAGGGGGTTCAACCCATATTCCCAGTCAGGAATTACAATTGACTTCACGTTCGTGACTCGGGGACGTAAATTACAAGTAGTTCACAAGTCGGAGTTGGTTCGTCTGATGGCAAGAGGCACTGGTTGCTTGCTTGCTTGCTTGTGTTCGTTGGCTTGAGCTCCAACGCGAAGTCCTGTATGTCGGATGAAGGCATTCTGTTGTCCAACATCAGTGTGATGTCATACAGGACCTGAGGTTTGCGTGAGTATCCGTTGTCCCATGTCTGGCTTATTGGTGTGCAGACTGGTGGGTCCTCGCCGTACAGGCACTCTCCGACTTCGGAGGAATCGGCGATCCTACTGACTTTAGCCAGGACCCCGAAGGGACCTGTTGCCCAGGACGCTCGACGAGGACGCGTCAATAGGTCTTGGCCAGTATATAACCCGGGCCTGGTGCCTTGGAAACACCTCTGCGTCCCAGAGGCACTGGTAATAGAGAAAGTTAATCCACATGCAAATCTCAGCCCAGTGCTGCTAGAATTAGTAGCATGTGTATGGACTATGAGTTCGAAACGAGTGAATGCAAACAAATAAACAAATAAAATTGATTGTCTAAAGGGCAGGTGGGGCATACAGATATTTTCTAGGACATCCCCCGCCTCTTGTCTGGAATGGTGGCTCTAGCAGGTGAACCTCTCTTATCCACCATTTATTTACAACTAATCATGAAGTCAAATTTCATGCATGACATAAAACACAACAGTGGAATGATTAATGTATACAAATCTTTCCAGTAAAATAAAACTGTACATGGTAATTGATAGTAAAATGCAAGTTTACACACATGAAAATGAAATGAATTATAATTCTATTCTGAAGGTTTTACACTGGTTGGGGGATCTATCGATTTTGTGAGGACTGTTCCTGGCAACTTAGAACTTGCACTGAGAGTGGATTGTAACGAGCTTGATGACATCGTGCAGACAGGTTTTTCGTACGGCCTCTTTGTGACTGGTGCCGTGGCCTTTATCCTTGCTGGCATAATGCTGTTCATGAGTAGCTGCAGGCAAAGCAACCCATCGCTGATGACAAGACGTCCCTTGAGACCCTCAATAGTAGTAAGTGAAAGTAACATGTGTCTGGAGACTGTATCGGCACATCTTGAATCGCAAGGAAGGCTGTCACCAATGCTGCATCACTTTTCTGAGCAGTTTAACAATCCAATATACGATATTGAGGTTGAAGAACAGCAAATTTCAACTATAATGCGTAGATTATCATCACACGCTTCTCTACGTCAATGTGATAGATTGTCCGTACATGCTTCAGTACACCAAAGTGACAGATTGTCCTCACGTCATCAGCGTGACAGGTTGTCCCCGCATGCTTCTCCACATCATCAGAGTGACAGAGTGTCCCCACGTCATCAGCGTGACAGATTGTCACCGCATGCTTCGCCACATCATCAGAGTGACAGAATGTCCCCACGTCATCAGCGTGACAGATTGTCACCGCATGCTTCTCCACATCAAGGTGGAAGATTATCCCCACATCATCAGCGGGACAGATTGTCGCCACATGTATCCCCACATCAAGATGACAGATTGTCCCTACATCATCAACGGGACAGACTATCCCCATATCATGAACATGATGGTTTCCAACCTTTAACCTCACCGCCCTCCTATGAATCTCTCCATGAGCTCTTTTTACTGAATATTTCTGACGATTCAGAACTGCCTGAAAGTAGAGAAACTACAGAACCACAAGATCTTCATAATAATTCTGCAGAATCAGCAGGCCAACTACCAACTTATGAAGATGTTCTCAAAACACACCCGCCACCTTACAAAGAAACAACACAAGCTGATATTTAATATATACTGTTGTACAATGATGGATATTTCATCGCATCTCGTCAGGTGCATACTACAGAGTTATATTCCAAATAAAGTGAATAATTGAATCATATTTTGGATTAAATATTTCAGCCCAAATATGATTCATCTATTCAGTTCATATGATATACAACTCTTCAGTATGCACTTGACAAATGGCAGTGAAACATGGCAGGCAATTAATCATGCAATCTATTGTTTGTGACTTCTGTGTTTATATCCACTAAGGCAATACATTGTTTTGAATGATGGCTGTGCTGAGTGCACTACCATCCACTGTACAGAGTGTATTTTTAATGACTGTGGAGTTTTTGAAAATATTGCCGTTCCAAGTTTTGTATTTACCTGTTATCTTGCATGAACTCCACAGAGGGTGAATACAACACTGGAACGGCAATATTTTCAAACACCCCCACAGTCATTAAATACACACCCCATACATGTTCTCGGTGATATGTACAGCTACCACAAGAATCTTCCATATATTGTTTATTCTTGGTTGCTTTATTTCACACATTCTGAACCACATGACGATCATCATCATCATCCAGTGCCTTGCCGGCTGGTGTAGGCGACCGTGCCTCTCAACAAGTTGCGATCTCCAACAGTATGGATCAATTCATGTGTTGACTCTCTTCCGTGCCATGACACAAGACTGCCAAGAATCTTCTCCCGCTATCTTTTTCCACAAATCTTTCCGGTTGTCACATGTTCCAGTTTTTGTCTTCTCATAACGTAGCCAAAGATGATGACTGCCTCTTTCTGATATTTGTGGTAAGTTGTCTTTGCGACTTAGCTTCCCTCAAAATGACCAGATTGCTCATTTTGGCTGTCAAATTAATTTTCAGCATTCTTCTATAAACTACATCTCCAAGGCTTAAATGGCTTATTTCGCTTGTTTACTAATTGTCCAGGATCCGCAGCCGTATGGTAAAATTGTTTCCATGTAACATGCAAAACATGCCCGCTCCCTGGCCCAGGTGTTAGAGTCTTTCTCTGTAATCCCGTATACTCTCGTGAGTGACGTGATGTGTGCGAGAATTGGTAGCGGTTCCCGCCGCGTCTGTAACTTACAGGGTATGTGAGCCGGTCGCCCAGAAAGCAATGGCAAACTACTGAGCGTAAACGCATCTAGTACACCAACAGCAGCTGGAAAATGCTGGTGTTGACTGCAACGTCCTGTAAAAAAAAAAATGCAAGAACTCTCTTTTTAACTTCCAAGGACGGTGACGTATTGCACAAAACGTTCTTCATTCGACAGAATGCAGTTCTTGCTTGTCCTAATATGTTCTTTATGTCAGTGATGCATCTTCCATCTGATATTATCCACTGCCTAGATATCTGAATTTCTGCACTTGCCACAAAATGACGTCATTTACTTTAATTGCACACTCGACAATATGCTGATTAATTACTTTATGTGTGACCAAAACACTTCGAGTTTTCTTTACTCCTACAGTCCCAGACAGTTTTTACCATTGTATCCCAGTTGTTATTTTACTTTAACCCATTGCATGGTACTTTCTGTAGTTATTACTGTAACTGCTTCAGCTGCAAACTCACTCCTGCTGACAGTGTTATGTTATATTTTAAAATAATAATTGCCTGGGGCACTAGTTAACTCTTCTTCTTCCTTGTTTACACTTTGTATGTGTCTCTCAGTCACTGTAAATTAATCCTTCTCCTTCTTCCTTGTTCACACTCTGTAATTGTCTCTCAGTCACGACACATTAATTCTTTTTCTTCCTTGTGCACACTCTGTTAAAAAACAAACAAAAAAGAATCCTGCTACTGCTAAGAATGTAACCTGTACCTGTCTTGTTAAGTAAATGATCTAACAACCAGGCCACTGTGGCTCTTGTGACAAGATGGGTGGCAGCAGCAGCAGCTCAAAACACAGTTTGGAAACAACTATTTTAAAAACCATCCTAGTTCATCTTATGTGTGAATGCAGACTTTTCACCAATGTGAATTCTATAGTGCAATACTGAATGGCAGAATACATTAGTAGCTGAAATCAAAATCACCACGTGAAAATACATCGCACCCAAAAGAGCAGATACATTCATTATGATATAACTAATGTATTGTATGTCTGTCAAACTTTACTTGGTTTATGCAGTTTTTAATTATATCTGCATGTTATTTTTTAGCGTTGTTATAAAAATTCCTCAGCTTTTTTTGATTGCGTGTGTGTTTGCTGGATTTTAATTCAAGCATGGCCATTATATGTGCTACTACTTCTAGTGCACTGAACTGATTTTTGCGTGTGGATTAGCTTTTCCTATTACCAGTGTCTCTCGCCATCAGGCGAACACACTCCAACTTCAGAGGTAATTGTAATTTACGTCCCTAAGTCAATTATGAAAAGTCAACATTTTAGTCCAACTGACTGGTGCTTGAGTTGAGCCCGCTACCTCGGCATCAGCACACCGGTTATTTAAGAATGAGCATTATTATCCATTCAGCCATGATGACCTTGTTATTTATATTTAAAGTTATTTGAAGTTGTTAAGTTCTGCAGCTGCCTGATCACTCATCTTCAATATTACTGTGTTATTTATTCTCACACTCTTTGGATTTCAGTCCATTCTTGCTTTCTGAAGCAGATCTTTTACAGCAGGTTTTGTCATTGATCAAACATTCAAGGAAGTTAGTCCACCATTCAATTGTTCAGGCAAACAGAAGAGATATCAAATGACAGAGTCAACCATTCAAGAGAAATCATGATAGCAGGAAGCTATGGTTTGTCAGTTACAATAGTTTTAAAAAAAGAGTTGGTAGGTTAGCATGGCCGAATCGATAAGAACGTGTTCTTAAACATCCGGTGTGCTGATGCCGAGGTAAGGGGTTCAACCCCTACACCGGACAGTTGGACTAAAATGTTGACCTATTGTCATTGACTTGGGGATGTAAATTACAAGTACCTCTGAAGTCGGAGTTGGTTCGCCTGATGACGAGGGACACTGTTAATAGGGAAAGCTAATTCACATGCAAAATTCAGTCCATCACTACTAGAAGAAGTGTGTATGGACTACGCTTGAGTTCAAAGTGAGCGAGCGCAAACACCAAAAAGCGCTGGCTTCCATGTCAAGATGCTAGGGGAGTACACAATGATAGGTCTTCACAAAACATATGCCACTGTATTGCACAATGATAGGTCTTCACAAAACATATGCCACTGTATTGCACAATGATAGGTCTTCACAAAACATATGCCACTGCATTGCACAATGATAGGTCTTCACAAAACATATGCCACTGTATTGCACAATGATAGGTCTTCACAAAACATATGCCACTGTATTACAGGATGGTGGGATACCTGCTCTCTATGTACTATTTCCAGAGAAATTTCTAGTACCTACTTTATGTGGCTAATTCAAACCCAGGAGATATACCCCCAGGAGACCACCAAAAAACACCCATTCTCAACTGAGGACTGAAACCATAGAGCTCTGAAGGCAAAGTATACTAGCCTTTAGTCACCATGGTTACTCTATCACCATCATTATGTGTCCTGGTGAATGACATAAATGTTCATGTATCTCCATAGATCATGGTGTTCTGGATCAATTCTATTGATGTTATTCCTCCATGCCATTCCTCCGCATCATTTCTCTTGGTCTGCCTCTGCATCTTTTACCTCTGATTGTTAGAGTCATCACTATATTTCCCAATCTTTCTTGTCTCTTTATATGAACCATGTTTACCTCTCTCATATAAATGTATATAATGTTCAACTCTCATTAGTTTTGTCCAGGGAATTGTTGTTGGTTATTCAGACAATCCAAATATTTGCAACAGTTCTCTCAAAAACCATATCAGTTGCCTCTGGGTCCTTCTTAATTAATTTGTTTGCATTAAATAATTCACTGCCATATAGAAGAACATGTTTTATATATCATTTCAGTACTTTCTTTGTGACATTAAATGAGTGTTAATTATTACATAAGATAACAATAAGATAACAATAAGATGTGTATCTATTCTATATCGGCCAAGATTACACTGGCATCTCTTTAGGTCAGAGAAATCTCAAGTTGCCTTAATGATCAAGATGTCAGCAAACCCATGGCTCCAATGAAACACTTGTGGAAAATGTCGTCAATCTACAAGATGTTATGAACTCAACACTGTATAATGTAATGCAGCAGTTTTCAACCTGTGTGGCATAATGAAGGCAATGGTACTGTGGGTATGCACAGACTGTTTTTATTTAGCTGCAAACTAAATGCTTACTTTACTGGCGCTGTGTTCATTTTCTTTGTAAGGGCTTTTAAAAAGCACTCTGTGCATATTTTCTTCTGTGTCATTTTTTTCAGATTGCTCAAATGTAGTTTTTTTTATTATTACATTACAAAGTTACATTTTAAAATGCCTTTCCAATGCTTTCCTGTTTAAAACAAAATATTAGACTAAATGTCAAAACACTGCTAGAGTTTTTACCAGTTATTTTACACTGACAAGTTTAAAAGAATATAGCTGGTCCGGGGAGTTGGAATAAAAAAGGTTGAAAACCATTGATACAAGTGATAGCTATAAGAAACTCATGGCTCCTTGTTTTGTTCTGTGGGATTCAGTTAACTTTCTTCTTACTCCGACAGCCGCTAGGTGTCAATCTTTATTTTGTTGTATGAGAAGAACAGAGAAAGGAAAGAGTGAATTATAGAAAAGAATATCAGAGGAATGCAGAATATCTTTTCTATAATGCTGTTTGGGTCTTTTGTGGTATTGCTGCATGTTTTACAATTATTACTTAATATAAAAGATGAGAAAACAGTATTGTTGAAACACGAGTTACATTTATGTGTTTAAAAAAAGTTAGTTGTATGTCTCTTACAGGAACTCACAATCACCCCCAACATTCTTTATGGTTGTTTGTGATTTACTTGTTGATTTTTACATTCAGTAGTTTGCCATTGCATTCTGATTGACTGACGCCTATATCACTGATATCAACACAAGGTGATCTGCTTACAAATAGAGTTGTGTGTATGCATATTGAAATAATAAAGCTTAAAGAAATATGGAAATGTGCTGTGTATTTATTTTCTAAATTCTAAAACATTGCCTAAGTAATTGTTTCATCAAAAGTGTATTATGATCAAACAGCCGTCTTTATTTAGACATATTGCTATTTATGTTAATATGACTCCTCTGAACTAGTTACAGTACTTTATATACAGAGAAAATCATACAAATAAAACAACAAAATTGACTGCAGAATCAAGGTTATATAATTAAGATGTAAAATATCAGAATAAAAACACAGTTATGTGCATGATTCTTCAGGTAAAAATAATAAACCAAGAACATTTAGACATTAAACTATTGTCAAACCATTAGAAAAACTGAACATGATTGACAAAGTGTACACAAAAACAGCATGGTATGAATGAATAAATATGAAATAAGGGAGAAAAATGGCATGAAATTATGATTATAAATATCTGGATTTAAGTAACTAAAAGAATAATGCAGTGTATAGAAATACATACAAATGAAAGGACTGATGGAATGTAAAAAGCAGAACATGAACTCTTGAAGCATACTGGTAATAAATATATGGAACTTGATGTAACTTCACAACTGTTACACAGTCCCTATGTAGCCTTCTCAAACAAGGATAAAAAAAACTTGCATTACCAATTTGCACAAGAAAAATTCCTCAACAGTTGGAAATCACAACAAACAGGCTGGCCAAATAAGCCACTGCCCAGGTTAAAGTTCAAATTTATAAAAACTGTCAAAATGTCATGACTGCCTATAGTACTTTGCAATGTAGGACGGGGGAAGGGGGCAGGTGGTGTCTTGAGTCTGAGGAATAAAGACCATCCTAGCAGGTGCCGCGACCTGTGCAGGTTATGGTTTTCTTTTTGCTCTTAACAGAAAAAAATACATCACCTTATCGAGGATTTGAAACCAGGTCTCCCAAATGGGAGCCCATTAAATATCCACTCGGCCAGACGCTCATCAACTTAGAAAAGCCACATACAAAGAGAATGTTGATAGATGTGTGATCCTGGCATAAATACCTTTGAATATAAATGTTATAGATGGGTTCTAAGAACATCTTGGACAGACAAGAACAAATGCATCCATAAGACAAGATCTGAATATTGAAGAAGGTTGGCTACTAAAGACGATAAAACAAAGAAACTTGAAATATTTTGGGTACTTGAAACGACATGAAAGTTTGGAGAGAATAATTATGGAGGGGTATATGCCCGGGAAGAGAGGAAGAGGAAGGCCAAAGAGAAGATGGGTGCAGGATGTGGCAATTATCTCCAATGAGTGTATCGGACGCGGGACATGTTGCTTATGATCGAGAAGTTTTCCAGAAGGTTGTTATGGGAGCGAGGTTCTGAATGAATGAATGAATGAATGGTTCTGATTTACACACATTTGGATTCTTGCAGGTACTAGAGGTTTGAACACTGTGCTAAGATTCTCTTTGTGTGACCTGTGGGAGAAAACTGAAGCACTTATGGAGATATTCCTGTGCAATGAAAGTGACTCTTGTCAGAAACAAACAAACAACTATAGTCCTCTACCTCTTAAGGCCGACAAATGTGATGAAGGGGTAGTGAACACAATTCACAACCCCGCATACTGCGTTCAAAACCAGCTGCACAATTTGGAAGCAGACTGTTGTGTTGATTTTTAACAATGGTATGAGTGTCTGTCATTTAGGAAGCAGTTGTAAAATACTGAACGTAAACTGCCTAGCAAGTTAAACATAAACAGCTAAAAACTGCTGGGGTTGACTGTAACGTCCTGAAAAGGAGAAACTTTTAACTTCTTGCGGTGTCGAAAACAAAGCTACTAAATATTACAAAAGACATATAGAATTTAATTCCAGTTGTATCACATTTTATGAATATCACAAATAATAATAACAACAATGTAGATACGCCGGCTCCCTGGCCGAGGGGTTAGCAGCTTTCTCCGTTAACCCCGAATGCTCTCGTGGTTGACGTGAGCACACGAGAATTAGAAGTGGTTCGAGTCACGCCAGTGACTTATGGGAGTATGGAGCCGGTCGCTCAGAAAGTCGTGGCGTGCTGATGAACGTAATCTAGCCTAGAAATCAACATACAGCTGAAAGATGTTGATGTTGACCGCAATATTCTGAAACAGGATGGAAATGCGGAAAAAAAAAACACACAAAAAAACAATGTAGATACAAGAGAAGAGAAATACTGGCATTCTACGAGATTTTAACGTCAAAGAAAACTGCCTCATGAACAACATGTCTCGGAAACTAAAATACTTGGCCATGTTAAATATCATGTCACAGTGGTTTAGAAGGGAGAGCAATGGAAGGCATGGCTCTCTGAAGAAGAGGCGGCAAACCACCATATATCACCAGGGCATCAATATATATGAGGCAAAGGTCTGAGGGTCTTTCAGGTGGGCTGTGATGGAAGTGATGTTCTGCACTGGACCTACTGTACTGATGATGAATGTCAACAAACTATAGAAATGGCTGCTAACAGGGTCTATACATATATACAAATAACTATGTATAAGATAAACTTGTATACAAAAGTAAGTATGTGAGTACTGAAGTGCTATACAGATACTGTTGAATGAATGTCATCTGGATAATAAACATACAAGCTGTGAAACATCTTAAGGCAGCAGAAATGTGGTTTCCAAGGGAAATGCAACAAGACCTTAGAAGGGCAGAAAAACAAACGAGACAGTTGTTCTTCAAGAAGCAGACAAAAACTGCAAATCGATTAGACAAAACAGAAGTAGACAGGCAAAATTTGATGGGCTTGTTCTGAGGAGAAATAAACTTGAAATCTTAGTGACAACAAGCCTGATGGAGAAAAGAGCAAAAGGAAGACAGAAATGAATATCTCGATGACTTGGCCAAATGGCATATCGGGACAAGAGCACCGACTTGATTCAAGAGTGGTGACCATATAATGTGGGGAACCATGACTGTCAACTTTACTTATGATTGCCAATACTTACCATATTAGCACATCATGATGATGTGAATATTGAGATTCAGCAACTCATAATAAAGTGCTTATTACCCCCACCCCCCCTCTCTCTCTCTGTCTCTCTCTCTCTCTGTATGAAAGATAATATGCTAGTAATATGTCAAAGCCGGTCTCCCTGGTGTAGGCGTTAACGTAAAACTTGCCAAGACATCAACAGCAGCTGAACAATGCTGGTGTTGACTGCGATATTCTGTAAAGGATATGTCATAAACTGTCATTTACTGCCAATATAGTACCTTGCGGTGTATGGCAGAGGGGTTTTTGAGCCTGAGGAATAAAGGCCGCCTGGCTAGTGCAGTCACCGACAGAAAAAAATCCCACACCTTACCGAGGGATCAAACCCGGGTCTCCCGAATGAAAGTCCGGCGTTCTAGCCACTCAGCCAGCCGTAAAGGATATGTAAAAAAAAAAATTTCAAGTCCATTCCGTCCATGGCTGAATCATTCTAACTTAAGCAGTTGTTGCTGTAAAGTAATAAAGGTGAAGGTCTAGATGAGTCCAAATACTAGTGCGATGAGACAGGAGTTAAAATAACAATTGAGATCAAGTGGGTTAATAGAAGGGACATAAAAAGTCAAGAAAAACATAGCATGTCAGTAAGTAAGGAAAGAAAATGACCCTTCTGACACACCTTGAGGCATACATTGCTAGCCCCATATTTATATAGCCCATCTGGCACTCAATAGATAGTGGATGTAGTCTATATCACATTGACCGTCTTCACTTCCAAAGACATTTTGTGGTATCTATTGTAGGCTATGTCAACCTAGGATCCCAGGTGAATGTTAGAATTCTGCCTTAATGTGAATTCAAACTCATGACCACAAGGCAGACGGGCAGACAAGTGAGATAGCCACAGCACTGCTACAGCTATAGCATTCAAGCAGTAACCAATACATGCCAGGTGTCTGGCTTGGTACAGAACAAGTACATTTCCAATGACTTCTGTCCACGTCTTCCAATTTCCTGTGAGAAGGAACTTTTTTATATACAATCTTGCCAGTCTATGAGATATCATATCATCCCTTTTATTTCGGCCGTTGTTTCTAGATGCTGGCCTGCTATTCATGGATTCAAATCCGCATTGGGGCAGATTTTTAAAAATTGACCTGGACTCTTAGGCTAAGCCAGCCTAAAATGGGTACCAACACATTCAAAAAAGCAAGTCCCATAACAGGAACTTGTCAAGGGTCTGTGAAGTGTTAGGACCATCACATTTTGTAGGCCTGAATGCACAGAGGAACAGATGACCTGTCTTTCCCTCATGTAACAAACAATGGATAGCTGAAATCAAACACTTGTTCGACAGCACTCATGCCATTGTCAACATCCTGTTCGACCACGGTGCCAATTACCATATGAAATGTGTTTAATAAAACCTTAAAGCGATATAGCACTGCCCATTATCCAATATTAACATCTATTGTATATAATGTTTACAAATTTCTCGGTGTCTTCTTCCAGCCTGTAACATGTTTAATTCCTCCACTTCCCCTATCTAGAAAGCTACAGGACCCCTTTTCACGCTTTCAGGCATATTGGTTATACATTGCTAGCCCCATATTTGGCTAGACCAATCAGCACTTGACAGGTGATGTGGTCAAAATCATCAAGGAACATTTCCTGGTACCCATGACAGGCTGGGTCAACCTGGGAGCCTCGGTGGAGATTCAAACACCTGACCACTGGGCTGGGAGGCAGACATACTAAGCACTGTGCTACCATGGAATCCACTTCCCCAATCACCCAGAGTCCAATAAATCAAACGGTGAATTTCTTTGCCGCTCTCTTTATATAAATATGTGAGGCCCCCAAGGTTGACAAAATGTTAAAATTGTGTACACAATTATTTAAATTATGACAATGTAAACACTTACATGAGCATTAAAAATAAAGAGATCAAGGACAATGAACAATGTAACAAAAATAAAACAATATCAAAAAGCACCTAAAGTAGAAATACAATAAATAACTAGATTATTAAAGACTAAACACAATAAATTAATAAACAGACACACAATAATCGTAAAGTTGAAACATAAAAAATAGTGTAGGAAATTAACGAGAATAGAAACAAATTAGAATACAAATACAGGAATACAAAAGATTCTTCTACACGTGCCTTGGCAACCAATATAAGTATTCATATCTCTCCATAGATCTCAATCTTTGATGTTCTAGATCAACTCTGCTGATGATATTGCTGCTGATTTTCTTTTCACAAGATGAAAAATATACTAACTAGGGCTGCGACCGATTAATTTAAATTTAATAGTTAACTTTTGAAAAATTAATGATTAATTAATCGTTAATTTCGATTAAAGCAAAACAATTATAGTCATAAAACTCACATTATAGTCGTATTTGTCAAAAATCGAAATAACACTGGATTGTCTTGTTCATATGTCATCTAATAACCAACTATGCAAACAGACGAGTATGTTGACAGTATTTGCTTCAAGTGACGAGCGCGTCTTATTAACAATATAATCAGCAGAGCTGAACAATCGTTCACATGGAACTGAGGTAGCCGGTATGCACAGAATGGTCTTGGCAAGGAATGCCAATTTTGGATATCGATGTTTATTAAGTTTCCACCATTGTAAAGGGTCAGCCGATTCAGTAACTTTCTTACCCATTTCAGACTCAATTAGCTTAATACTCTGTTCATTTGGTTCACATATAGTTTCATTGTCAATGTCAGTATCATTCGTTGCAGCAGTCTCCATCTGCTCATCATGAACATCAGCTGCTATTTGTTGTTCAATACGTGACCAAGTTCGTTCTTTTGCATCTTTTGACAAACACTTCAGGTATTTGTAGCTTGGATCAAGTGCTGTTGCAATCTGTAGTATGTAAATACTTGTCATATTAGCTACACGTTCACTGAAGTCATTAATACATGCTGCCTTAAATTTAGCTATGTAGCCCGGATCATCATCGTGTACAGTCATATGCTTTGTCAACGATGATAGCAGTGGCAATACACAGCTACATGAAACAAAATCTTGACCGCCAAGCAGGACCGTGGTCTGACAGAAAAAGTCCAAAACTTTGACTTATTTCGAAATCTTCTCCCAATCTGAACCTGACAGTTTTGGACATTTGTATTGCTTCTTTTCATCTGACATGTAGATAGTTAATGCTTCTCTGACCTATAGAAGACTCTGTAGCATAATAAACATACTGTTTCATCTTGTTGGTACATCTTGCTGCAGCTTACACAATGGTGACTCAGTACAATTTTGCAACTCAGTTGTGTTTGCAGCACTATGTTTAAAATGTCCGACAATTTTTCGACATCTGGTTCATTTGTGTAAGTGATGGGAGAAAAAGTTTCAGATTAATCGTAAAAAAAAAATTAATTGCTAAAAAAAATTTTTTTTCACGATTAATCGATTAATTAATCGTTAACTTCTGCAGCCCTGACCAATAAAAAAATTGTCAATTGCAACGAGAAAAAGGGTGTTGAAGTGCTACATAGAAACTGTACTTTTGTATGGATGTGAAGCGTGGACAATGAGCAGTCAAGCTGGAAAACATCTAAAGACTGTGGAAATGTAGCTTCTGGGGAAAATGCAAAGAATACCATGGCCAGACAGAAAAACTTACAAGAAACAAATAAAAACCGTAAACTGATTAGAGAAATTAGATGTAGACAGTCAGTTTTTTTTGTTACAACGTTGTTACGTTATAAGAAGAAATAAATTGGAGAACTTGGTGATATCTGGCAAGACTAAGGGGAAAAGAACATTGGGAGGGCAGAGAAGTAAATATTTGGATGCTTGGCCACGTGGTATGGTCAAGACAAGAACACAGAGCTGATCCACAACTTTGGTGATTGTGTGAGATGGCGAAACATGACCGCCCACACTTATCGGCACGGCACATGATGATATTCTCCATGTCACCGTCTCACTCCATCCAGCATCATGTCTTGCTCAGTCTGCCTCTTTTCCCAATGATCTGTCCAGCCACTGCGGTATTTTCCAATGCCTCTCTTCTCATCCCCAAAGAATGCTGTTTATCTCTTTCTTATAGTTGGATGTAACGTTCTACTTTCAAAAATTGTTAGTTACCCTGGCAGTCCAAGGTATTAGCAAAATAAGTTAATATATAAAATATCTTCTTCTTCTTCTTCAGCGTTCCGAGCCATTGAGGTTCTTTGCTGCAAATACAATCCGTCTCCATTCGTCTCTCTGGTGGACCTTCTCTTGCCAGTCGTTGATTCCAAGTGCTTGTAGGTCTGTACATGTATTATCTCTCCACCGCCTTCTTGGTCTACCTCGGGGTCTACGGTCATTTATTTCCTGAGTGTAAGCGAGTTTTGTTTCCCTATTATCTTCCATTCTTTCTATATGCCCCAGCCATTGTAGTCTATTAGCCTTCATGATACCAGTGATTAGCGGGGACTTAAACAGATCATAAATGTCTTTGTTACTTCTTCTTTTCCACTCTCCACTTTGTGTATCCCTAATGGGTCCAAAGATGCGTCTTAAAATTTTGTTCTCAAAGGTTTGTAACAAGGCTTCGTCTCCTTTCGTTGTACTCCAGGTTTCAGAGCCATACAGCACAACTGGTCTGATCAGTGTTTTGTATATTGTGATTTTGGTGTTACGAGATAGCGCCTTTGATTTTAGTAGATGTTGTAGTGCATAGTATATCTTATTTCCAGAGTTGATTCTAGTTTGTATTTCTTCCCTTATGATGTTGGAGCAGTTGAAGATCGTACCCAGGTATTTGTATGTTTCCGTTCTTTTAATGGTCATATTATCTATTTGTATGTGGCCAGAGTTTCTAGCCATTCCGTCTCTTGAAATTACCATATATTCTGTCTTATCTTGGTTGATAACCAGCCCCATCTGTTGGGCTTTTTCCTTTAAGTGAGTCAATATTTCCAATGTCTTTTGTTCACTTTGCCCTATAATATCTATATCATCTGCATAACCAAGCAGCTTGGATGTTCCTCCAATATCACATTCCTCCTTTACCTTCCTTACAACTTTCTCTAGAGCCAGATTGAAGAGTAGCGGCGATAGTGCATCACCCTGTTTCAAGCCAGATGTTATTTGGAAGGGGTCTGATTTCCTGCCTTTATATGTTACTATATTATAAGTATCTTCCATGCATAGTCTGGTCATGTTGATTAACTTCCTTGGTATTCCAAATTCCTGCATAGCATTCCATAGACTATTCCTATGGACACTATCATAAGCCTTTTTAAAATCCACAAAAATGTTATAATATATAAAATATGTTAGGTTAAAATACACCGGTGTATGAAATATAATTATGAACAACCAACAATTATAATCTCTTTTCAAGTTGCAGTTATGTTGGGTTGTAAGGCTTCAATAGATACTCTGAGAACTCTCGGATTCTGTCAACACCTCTAACTTCATCTGGCAGTAAAGGCAATTTGATCACATGGAAATCTTCATACAGGTCTGTGATCTGTAGACACATATAACACATATCATAAATATTAATTCTGGTTTCAGAAGTGTATAGGTGCGTATCTGCCATTCTATCATTACCTTGGGCATTCATGATTAGCTGCTCAGTCTTAATAGATTCAACAATTAACACAACCAGTCTTAACAGATTCAACAATTAACAGTTCTTCTTCTTCTTTCTTTCGCTTGAAATATTGTCTATAACTGCAATGTTGTCTCTTGTATGAATTTAACTGTATTTTTTAGTTCACTCAGCTGTCCATCTTCCAATGTTGTCTCTCTAGGCCAGAAGGTTTGCCTAGATATGTTGTATTTTGGGCAGTCTTGGAGTATGTGCTCTGCTGTCTGCGACGCCAATCCACATGTGCACATGGCTGATTCACCAATCTTGAATTTGGTATACATGTGGTTGCGTAATCTATTGTGTCCTGTTCTGAGGCGCAGAATAATGACTTGTTCTGGTCTGTCCATAACGTGGTAGTCGTCTTGAGCAGGTTTTGGTGGACTTTCTGACTGATTTGATCATTCTTTTCTTTTGGTGGTATGTAACGGGCACATCAGGCTGTTCTTCTTTTGCTCCTTCCTTAGCCAACCGATCAGCTCTGTCATTTCCGGGTACTCCACAGTTGGATGGTATCCTTATACTGACTGCTAAGTTCAGAAAGTAGTGTCCTTAGTACTGGCAATTTCCCAGACAGGAGCGCCTCAAGTACTGCTTTTACATCTGTCAATAGCACCACAGGTTGTGTACCATGGCTGGTATTTAATAATTTCTCTGTTGCTATCTTGATTGCCTCAATTTCAGCAACATAGTTATGGCAGTACTTTCCTGTTGGTACTCTAGCCGTGTCCCTAGTATTATTTGAGTATAATTAACACAACCAGTCATAACAGATTCAACAATTAACACAACTGGTTTTAACAGATTCAACAATAAACGCAACCAGTCTTAACAGATTCAACAATTAACAGTCTTAACAAATTCAACAATGAACAGTCGGTTTAAACAGATTAGAAAATTAACACAGCTGTAACCGATTCCAGAATTAACAGTCAGTTTTAACAAATTCAACAATTAAAGCACTCTTTTGTAACTGATTACAAAATTAACACAGTTGTAACAGATTCAACAAATAACACAGTTAGCCTTATCAAATTCAACAATTAGCACTGTCTTAACCAATTCTAATTAACAAATTTTAACAGATTCTATAAATATCACAGTCAAACATAACAAATTCAACAACTAACATAGTCTTAATAGATTCTACTATTAACAGTCAGTTTTAATAGATTACAAAATTAACAGATTTTTAACAGATTCAAGAATTAAAAGTCAGTTTTAACAGAATTAAGAATTAACAGATACAAAAATTAACATTCAGATGTAACAGATTAAAATATTTACACATAATCAACAGTTAAGTATAAAGATTTAAGTTCTGATATTTTGGTTAACTCTTAAAAGATGTTGGATTTCTACATTTTTGTTAATAACATTATTGCATGTTAACAGTACTATTACAATAGCAGCTGTGAATGTAGGCAATGTATAATCAGAAACCCAGATGTTTTAAGTGTGTGTTGCATTTTTTCTGTGTTGTTAGTAATAACTGTATTTGCTATACTATTCTAATATAATCCAGTTTTCAGTTTCGTCCAAGACTGTCAATTCAATAAGTGATTAATTATCACTGACAAAACTATACTGGCATTCCACAAGCACAAAAATGTGAAAAAATTTGGAAACTTCAATTTTCTTAAAAACATTGACGGCCGTTCAATCTCAGAAGAGAATTCAATTCAATTTTATCCAATTCAACTTTATTTTAAAAGGGTCACAAATTGGGCATGCAAGCCCGTCTTACAAGAGAAGTTATAATTAGGGCATGTCCCAGCCTCAGATGAAGTGATCGAATATGCCATATTTTGGATACTAATATGAAAGGAATTGTCAAGGGGGATACTGGCTGACTGACCATTACTTACAGCTGACATCATAGATACATCTTTCTGTAGTTGAGAAATGTGAACACAAATATTACTTCTGCCACAGTGTGTTTCTTAATATAATAGTTAATGTGTTAATAAATAGTTTATTTTATTTTAGTCATTTTACACTGCTCTCTTAGCATGTGGTATTTCATACCTGTATTGTGTAATCTGTTTAATATTCTTTGGTAGTGTGCAAGGATTATATTGGAGGAACATCCAAGCTGCTTGGTTATGCAGATGATATAGATATTATAGGGCAAAGTGAACAAAAGACATTGGAAATATTGACTCACTTAAAGGAAAAAGCCCAACAGATGGGGCTGGTTATCAACCAAGATAAGACAGAATATATGGTAATTTCAAGAGACGGAATGGCTAGAAACTCTGGCCACATACAAATAGATAATATGACCATTAAAAGAACGGAAACATACAAATACCTGGGTACGATCTTCAACTGTTCCAACATCATAAGGGAAGAAATACAAACTAGAATCAACTCTGGAAATAAGATATACTATGCACTACAACATCTACTAAAATCAAAGGCGCTATCTCGTAACACCAAAATCACAATATACAAAACACTGATCAGACCAGTTGTGCTGTATGGCTCTGAAACCTGGAGTACAACGAAAGGAGACGAAGCCTTGTTACAAACCTTTGAGAACAAAATTTTAAGACGCATCTTTGGACCCATTAGGGATACACAAAGTGGAGAGTGGAAAAGAAGAAGTAACAAAGACATTTATGATCTGTTTAAGTCCCCGCTAATCACTGGTATCATGAAGGCTAATAGACTACAATGGCTGGGGCATATAGAAAGAATGGAAGATAATAGGGAAACAAAACTCGCTTACACTCAGGAAATAAATGACCGTAGACCCCGAGGTAGACCAAGAAGGCGGTGGAGAGATAATACATGTACAGACCTACAAGCACTTGGAATTAACGACTGGCAAGAGAAGGTCCACCAGAGAGACGAATGGAGACGGATTGTATTTGCAGCAAAGAACCTCAATGGCTCGGAACGCTGAAGAAGAAGAAGAAGAAGAAGAAGTGTGCAAGGATTGAATAATAAAAATGTATGCTCACCAATTTAATTTCACTAAACATGCATGAACTGTGTAACTATTATCAGTCACCATTTGGGAAATATACTCAACAATAAAAAGATAACAACTGCAGTGAGAAAAAAAGAGTGTTAAAAGTTTTATATAGAACATATACTGTTGTATACATATGAAATATGGGCAATAAGCAGACAAGCAAAGAAACATCTAATGGCAGTGGAAATGTGGTTTCTGAGTAAAATGCCCAAAAAAAAAAAAAAAATCATAAATGGACATAAAAATGAATGAGACAGTAACCACATTATCAATTGATTATTGCTCACTGGATTTAGGAGGCCTGGTGTTCCTTGCCAGTGAGAAGTCCTGATCGTTCGGGTCCCATCGATTGACGGACGTCGGTCGCGGCGATTGGGCAATCTTGAGCATAGCCTACGATGGGTAGCGTTGTGATGTTCTGTTGTGATAATTTGGTGTGTCCAGTGTGTGCTGCATGGTTACACACCCGCTTCGCACGCGTGATCCGGGACTGTTTCCGGATCCGGTCAGGGATATGCACTACTGACGAGCTCAAATGAGGGCGAAACTCGAGTATAGTGCTTCCATATTGACGTGGATAGGCCTTAGGGTCATGCCAGAATGCGATCGGCGTTGCCAGTAGTGGGTTGTGCTCAATATTTAAATTTCAAATCCCGAAACAACCACATTATCAATTGATTATTGCTCACTGGATTTAGGAGGCCTGGTGTTCCTTGCCAGTGAGAAGTCCTGATCGTTCGGGTCCCATCGATTGACGGACGTCGGTCGCGGCGATTGGGCAATCTTGAGCATAGCCTACGATGGGTAGAGTTGTGATGTTCTGTTGTGATAATTTGGTGTGTCCAGTGTGTGCTGCGTGGTTACACACCCGCTTCGCACGCGTGATCCGGGACTGTTTCCGGATCCGGTCAGGGATATGCACTACTGACGAGCTCAAATGAGGGCGAAACTCGAGTATAGTGCTTCCATATTGACGTGGATAGGCCTTAGGGTCATGCCAGAATGCGATCGGCGTTGCCAGTAGTGGGTTGTGCTCAATATTTAAATTTCAAATCCCGAAACAACCACATTATCAACAGTTCTTTAAGAAAAAAAAATGAAAACTATAAATTGATTAGAAAATTAAATGCTGACAGTCCAGATTTTTGGGGTGTATTATGAGGAAAAACTTGAAATCTTAGTGACAACTAGCAAAATTTATGGAGAAAAAGCAAAGGAAAGGCAGAGAGATAAATAAATACCTGGATGGCTTGGCCACATGGTATAAACGGGACATGCAGACAGGCCTGATCTAAGACTCTGGTGATCATGTGAGATGACAGAACATGACCGCCCAAGCTTATTGCAATGGCAATTAACGATTATCCTATTGATGATAATGAAGTCACCAACATAAGTACTCCACAACCATTGTTTGAATACACATATCAGTAAGCACAACGAATAATAAAACTGACACGAAAGCAAACAACACAGTACCTGCTCCAGGTATTTGGCCTGAAGTTTTTGTCTGGCCTCACACAGGCTACAAGGCTTCTGGCCAGGTGAAGCCAAGTTGAGCTGGTTGACGACGATATTGTGTGTGTCAATTCCAAACTGCATGAGCTCCTGTACCAGACGCTCTGTCTCATACAGGGATAGGAACTCAGCGATACACACACATATGAATGTTGTCTGCTCCTGGAAAATGTTTGCAATACGATCATAAGCTTAGACAATGCTGATTAACTCATTCAGCAAAACACACACATGAAAGTTGTCTGGCCTTAGAAAATGTTTGCAATATGATAATAAACTTAGACATTGCTGATTAACTCTTTTGGTAATACTCACAAATAATAATGTCATCTGCCACTGAAAAGTGTTTGCAATGCAATCACAAATGCTTAGAAGAATGGGTGGTTGCCTTGTCAGAATGGAGCTGTCACGTTCCTGTTACCCACAGGACCATTCATTTGAATTCACTGCATATGATTCAGGCATTCTTGGCCAAACACAAAATTCCTCTAGTTCGGCAGACTCCCTACTCTCCTGACATGGCTCCTTTGGATTTTTGACTATTCCGATAGTTGAAAATGTCACTGAAAGGGATGCAATTTGAGTCACAAAAAGACACAGTGGAATGCAGCAGTCACACTATAGTTCATTTCAAAAGAAGCATTCTTCAAATGTTTCCAACAATGGCAGGGCAACTGGGAGAAGTTTATACAGTCGCAATGAGAGTAATTTGAAAAATAATAATGTTTCAGATCTCCAGATGGTAACTGCATTTTTCTTAGCCAGTTTAATAATTGCTGAACAGATCCCATAAATGCACAAGGTACTAGACAAATGTAACAAGAATCAAATAAGTACATATGAATGTGATTTGTTTCTGGAAATAGCATCAAATCACCTGATAAACATATGGGGAAGGGGTTAGATTGAATGTGGTCAACAAAACACGATGGTATTTGCCACAGAGTTAGGCCGAGAGAGGGATCATGTCGATTGGGCACCACATGTTCTCTGAAGCTCAGCCCAGGCATTGTGATGGAATATTGGCCACATTCCAACTCACATACTTTGGTCTGTCAAGACTGCAAGGTGCCACTCACATTTACCTGTATATTCCAGGAGCATACAATGTTTGTATTTACTTGCTTGTGATTGCTGTTTCATTTGTTAAATCATATCATCATTGGCACCTTGCCCTCTTGACAGACGATAGTTTGTTACACTGTGCTTCAAAAAGGCATAACTACAACCCATGGCGGTAGCGAATGTGACTGATAAGGCCAATTCACGCTGTAAATGTTCATTTCCACCATCATGCACCATCTTATGTCTTGCACGCTCGGTGTATGATTTATCTGACATCATTTTCTCCTATGTCTTTATACCATTTCTGATATTTGCCCTCCATGCAACACGTTCAGCGGTGACTTGCTCCCAATGTGCATTATCAATGCCTGTATCAATCATGTCCTGCTAACACACATCTTTGTATCATAGTAGAGGCCGACCCTGAGATCTCTTACCCATCTGTAATTCACCAAAAAAGATGTCCTTTGGTATTCTACCATCATCCATCCTCCTAACATGTCCTATCCATCTAAGTCTATGAAGTCTAAGCATGGAACACATCGTCACACAACCTGATCTTTCCAATACTTCAGTATTTGTGATTTTGTCTTGCCACTTAATACCAAGTATTCTGTGCAGACACTGCATATGAAAGCTGTTTAAGCGTTTCTCTTGGTAGAGTACTAAGGACACAGGCTTGATAGACAAGGCCTTTTGTTTTGGTAGTAACCTTCCTGTTCTCCAAGACTCGTTTTGTTAACCTGTTCATTGTTGTTGCTGCCTTACCAATCTTGATGTTGATTTCCTGATCTAGGGATAATTTGCTATTTACCACTGATCCTAGATATGTAAAATGGTCTGCTATCTCCAGTTTGGCGTCGCCAATAAAGATTGATAGTACCCCATGTGCACCTTGTGACATAATCTGTGTCTTCTTTTTGCTAATTGTTAAACCAAATTCAGAACAAGCATTGGAAAATGCAGATAGTAGATGTTGTAATTCTTTCTCAGAGTGCGTCATAACTGCAGCATCATCTGCAAAAAGCAACTCTCTGATCAGTACCCTCCTAATTTTGGTCTTGGTCTTCAATGTCTGAGCATTGTAGAGTCCACCATCTGAGCGTGAGTGAATGTATATACCACCATCCTGATCACAAAAGGCATATTTCAGTAGAAGTGAAAAGTATATTCCAAAGAGGGTGGGAGCTAGTACACAACCTTGCTTAACTCCACTCTTGATTTCAAACTCTTCTGAAGTTGCACCACAAAACTTGATTATACCCTTTATTCCTGTGTGGAATGATTCCACAATGGACAGAAGAGTTGGTGGGCAGCCAATCTTCTTTAGTGCCTTGAATAGAACCTCATGACTAACCAAATCAAATGCCTTTGTGATGTCAATGAAGGCAATAAACAATGGCTGATTCTGTTCCCAGCATTTTTCTTGAATTTGTCACAATGAGCATACCATATCAATGGGAAACCGGTTTTGTCAGAAGCAAAACTGTGATTCGAGGTAGACTTGATCTCCCAGGACTTGAAGTCTGTGCAGAACAATTCTGGTAAATACTTTCCCAATAATACACGGAAGTGAGATAACCCTATAGTTGTCACAGTATTTCACAGCAATCTTGCTAGTAGAATATACATAAACTTGTTATACCTCTCCATAGCACAAAGCCTGAGCTAAAATATAGAGACCATGTGTTGCCCATGCAGCATGATCCCTCTCTCAGCCTGCCTAGTTCACTCCAGAGGAAGGTAATACCAATACATCTGGAACAAGACAAGCTGCAGAAGCTGTCGGATCAGCAAAGCAATGCACTGTCCGCCTGTCAGAGCTTCGATCCTAGACCAGCCGCCACCAAGGCTTAGGGCCTGGTCTGCCCTGCCGTGACATTTTGTCTTTAGGTTGCATTTCCTCGCACCAGGATAAGGCTTGTTTTTGTTAAATACTGTGTAAGTTTAAAGCAATGTTTTCCCATTATAAACTTGAGCAAAGAAGACATAACTAATTGCACAAATTATCACCTGGCACATTTCACTGTATCTCAACAGGTGCATGCTACAGAATTAACTTTGACCAGAAGTGAGTAGATTAATGTTTTTTTTTCCTCTAATACTAAAGCCAGGCAAAGGAACCAAAACTGAATACCTATGATGATCCTTTTATCGGATCAATCCAAATTTCAGCTCCATGTAAAGGGTTAGAGGGATTAAAAGAGAATCTACTTCATTGTACTGGGTTCTATGCCATAGGTTTGGTCTTCTTTCCAAAGAGCGGGTCACCATAAGCACAGCACAGAGCATGAACTCTGTAGATCTAGTACGACCCCAAAGGACTGAACACTTACTCTCATGAACTGTAAAATAAAGTCCCAACACAAAGCCACGACCTTCATAGCTTTATCTGCAAGCAATTAATATGGTATGGATGCAAAAATGGAGAAAGAAATTATCTTCTGGATGACAAGTTCATCAGTGAAGCAACTGCCAAAATGCTCAATCCACACTCCTTAGCTATATGAACATTCCAGAATACACAAACCTGGAATACCACTGAGACCGATTCTATCCATGGTCAACTTAGCTCAGTGCTGAATGGTGAAATGGCTTGTAAAAATGTTACAACCACTGCAGCAATCATTTGACCCCAAAATACTCAAAGATACATTGAATTTGTTGAACTACTGGATGTAAAACAAAAGCACATGGCATCTATGGATACAGCCTCCTTATTTATCCTCAAATGTGTATGCAACCAACACTATAAAGCATCACTGCTATCCAACCAAACCAATTCCCACTGAAACATCCATCCACAAACTTCAGGTCTTTATTCGGTTAACCTTTCAAGAACATGATGTAATGCAACATTTACATGATCACCTCCAAGCAGCAGTCAACAAAGCATTCTTTGTTGATGCACCAATTATCAGAAACAAAACCACCCCAACACCAACTTCTTCAGCAAAAGGATCAATGTCACACTTTATGCCAAATTAAACTGCATTTATCAATTTTAATGTGAGTGTCAAGTCACCATTCCTTCCTGGAATACGCATGTAATCAAACTATGCAAAACAAAATTTTCTAGTTCTTTCAACAGCAAAATGAATAGCTAAAACAAACAATTCAATGAAAACCAACAAATCTGTAATGAAAGTAAATTATAAAACAGAGCTTGGGGACAGGCTTACCGCACTTTTAAACTGTGCATTGACTTGCTGAATGGTGGCCAACATCTCCTCAAACTTACTGGACATCAGGTCAGCATTCAAGTCTTGCACCCCAATCAGACTTGCCACCTGGACAGTAGAACACATGGAGATCTTAGCTATAATGTCTTCACAGTTCATGCTATACTGGGTTAGTTTATTGCCTGTCCTTTACAGGATGACATAATCAACCCAAACCTTTGCTTTTTATCCTGTTTGTGATTTGCTAGGCAATTTTATGTTCAGTAGTTTGTCATTGCCTGCTTCGTGGCTCAGAGGTTATGACTTTTCTCCGTAATCTCGTATACTCTCGTAGGTAACGTGATGACGGTGAGAATCAGCAGTGGTTCGAATCACATCGGTAACTTATGGGGTATGTGAGCCGGCCGTTCAGAAAGCAATGGCAAACTACTGAGCGTAATCTTGCCAAGAAATCAACATACAGCTGAAAGATGCTGGTGTTGACAGCGATGACCTGTAAAGGATATGCAAAAAAAAAAAAAAAAGTTTGTCATTGCTTTCTAAATGGCTGACACTCATACCATTGTGAAAGTTAATGCAAAGTGGTCTGCTTCTAAATCACCTATAGCTGACTTTAAGCCTGGCATGCTGGGATTGTGAAACTCACTCACTGCCTCCCAGGCCACAGACGCTGATGGTATTCATATATGGGGATAGTTTAGTATTCATATATGGGGATAGTTTAGTATTCATATATGGGGATAGTTTAGTATTCATATATGGGGATAGTTTAGTATTCATATATGGGGATAGTTTAGTATTCATATATGGGGATAGTTTAGTATTCATATATGGGGATAGTTTAGTATTCATATATGGGGATAGTTTAGTATTCATATATGGGGATAGTTTAGTATTCATATATGGGGATAGTTTAGTATTCATATATGGGGATAGTTTAGTATTCATATATGGGGATAGTTTAGTATTCATATATGGGGATAGTTTAGTATTCATATATGGGGATAGTTTAGTATTCATATATGGGGATAGTTTAGTATTCATATATGGGGATAGTTTAGTATTCATATATGGGGATAGTTTAGTATTCATATATGGGGATAGTTTAGTATTCATATATGGGGATAGTTTAGTATTCATATATGGGGATAGTTTAGTATTCATATATGGGGATAGTTTAGTATTCATATATGGGGATAGTTTAGTATTCATATATGGGGATAGTTTAGTATTCATATATGGGGATAGTTTAGTATTCATATATGGGGATAGTTTAGTATTCATATATGGGGATAGTTTAGTATTCATATATGGGGATAGTTTAGTATTCATATATGGGGATAGTTTAGTATTCATATATGGGGATAGTTTAGTATTCATATATGGGGATAGTTTAGTATTCATATATGGGGATAGTTTAGTATTCATATATGGGGATAGTTTAGTATTCATATATGGGGATAGTTTAGTATTCATATATGGGGATAGTTTAGTATTCATATATGGGGATAGTTTAGTATTCATATATGGGGATAGTTTAGTATTCATATATGGGGATAGTTTAGTATTCATATATGGGGATAGTTTAGTATTCATATATGGGGATAGTTTAGTATTCATATATGGGGATAGTTTAGTATTCATATATGGGGATAGTTTAGTATTCATATATGGGGATAGTTTAGTATTCATATATGGGGATAGTTTAGTATTCATATATGGGGATAGTTTAGTATTCATATATGGGGATAGTTTAGTATTCATATATGGGGATAGTTTAGTATTCATATATGGGGATAGTTTAGTATTCATATATGGGGATAGTTTAGTATTCATATATGGGGATAGTTTAGTATTCATATATGGGGATAGTTTAGTATTCATATATGGGGATAGTTTAGTATTCATATATGGGGATAGTTTAGTATTCATATATGGGGATAGTTTAGTATTCATATATGGGGATAGTTTAGTATTCATATATGGGGATAGTTTAGTATTCATATATGGGGATAGTTTAGTATTCATATATGGGGATAGTTTAGTATTCATATATGGGGATAGTTTAGTATTCATATATGGGGATAGTTTAGTATTCATATATGGGGATATTTTAGTATTCATATATGGGAATATTTTAGTATTCATATATGGGGATATTTGTAAGAAAATCATTTCTTTATTTAACAAATGCAGATGTATCCTTCCCACCCAAGATGCACTTGAGTGAACACATTTTTTAAAGTTAAACATGTAACTGCACATCTCAGCAATAACTGTCAGATACTGAATGATAAATGTCTGCTTGGACTGACAACAGCAAGATACAGGAATAGTTCATTTTAATTTCACATTGTCTTTTCCAATTTCTTTAATGTCCCCTTAATCTTGTGCCAAGTAATTTTTCTCTCTTTGTCAGGACTGATTTATTTTCAGTCTGTTCCAACCAATTCACCAGACATTTACTGGTTGCCTCATACATAAAACAAATAAAATAAAGGACCCTTGAGGAATATTTGGTACATGGTGCTAGCGCCATATTTGTATAGCCAATGGGTGATTTGGTTAATATCACATTGAAAACATTTCCTGGTACCCATTTAAATTGGGTCGATTTGGAAGCTCAGGTCAATTTTTAAGAGGTTCCTGACTTTCAAAGGAACAATTATTTTTGTCGACTAGTACACCTCTACACCAGATACACAAAGTGGAGAGTGGAAAAGAAGAAGTAACAAAGACATTTATGATCTGTTTAAGTCCCCGCTAATCACTGGTATCATGAAGGCTAATAGACTACAATGGCTGGGGCATATAGAAAGAATGGAAGATAATAGGGAAACAAAACTCGCTTACACTCAGGAAATAAATGACCGTAGACCCCAAGGTAGACCAAGAAGACGGTTGAGAGATAATACATGTACAGACCTACAAGCACTTGGAATCAACGACTGGCAAGAGAAGGTCCACCATAGAGACGAATGGAGACGGATTGTATTTGCAGCAAAGAACCTCAATGGCTCGGGACGCTGAAGAAGAAGAAGAAGAAGAAGAAGAAGAAGAAGAAGAAGAAGAAGAAGAAGAAGAAGAAGAAGAAGAAGAAGAAGAAGAAGAAGAAGAAGAAGAAGAAGAAGAAGAAGAAGAAGAAGAAGAAGAAGTAATACACCTCTGGTTTGACCTAGCTTCATAATAATTTATACCAAGACATTTTCAGAATTGTCTAGGAATTGTTTAGGGAGGAAAGATGTTGAGGAAGGTAATTGACCACCCACCTCATGATGTCATGACTTAGAATATGTGAATGCCCAACACATGACTCCCCAATGGGAGAATCTGCTGTGGGACTGCTTGTACCATATTTAAACATGTATTACATAATAAGAGTTAAAAACAACTGCATGGATTAGAAGACTTCACCAGAAACAGTTAATCTGTTGAAATTCATGACGTCAGTTAATAACGGCTATTTACATGTTTGCATTATTATGTTGCTCATCTCATCCTCCAACCATTTAGTGTTTCTTTCTTTCACTGATCCAAGAATTCTTTTAAGTAACCTGCTTTCAAAATGTTGAAGTTTAACAAGTTCATGGCTAGTGCATAACTGAAGAAATTGTTTCACGATAGCAAAACATATGCAGGAGTATCCTACGTATACAGAATAGAGAAAAGTATTTTGCAAACACCCGCTCTACTTGAAGCTCAAGCTGAGTGCTGCTATCTTCGGAAATAGTCCTGTTGACATCTGAAAATGTACAAAGAAGAGGTTTAACTCCCATTTTCAGACTTAAAGAAAAAAATCTGCTGAATAACTGTACCTGAGTGATAAATGGACTGATCTGGTTCTTCAGTCTCATCAGCTTTCCTAAACCCTTCTCAATGACAGAAGGGAAGGACAGCAGGCGCAGGGTGTGGCCTGTTGGAGCTGTGTCAAACACAACAACTGAAAAGTTCATGTTCTTGACTAATCTGTGAACATTAAAATGACAATGCAGTGTTTACTAATTTGCTTATATATATATTTATTTTCGTGATATGAAAAGTGTGATTATTCGAAGAAATTTGCATATTTTCCCATTTTTATGTTAACTAAAAAAAAAAAATGTTTTGCATATCCTTTTCAGGATATTGCTGTCAACCTCAGCATTTTTCAGCTGATTGTTGATTTCTTGGCAAGATTACGATCAGTAGTTTGCCATTGCTTTCTGAGCGACCAGCTCCATACTCTCATAAGTCACTGGCGCGACTCGAACAGCTTCCAATTCTTGGGCGCTCATGTCAACCACGAGAGTATTTGGGGTTACGGAGAAAGCTGCTAACCCCTCGACCAGGGAGACCGGCTTATGTTAACTAAGTGAATCAAAATTCAGCAACAAGCTAAGAGAGTAAACCAGGATAGAAAATCTACAACTGTGAATTCCTGCAAATTATGACTTTGCAATTACTTTTACAGCAAATAATAGTATTGAAAGAAGGTTAGTGAAACATGAGCATGGCACTTTCTCCATACTCACTGTCCAGGTGATGCAGGAATGTCCATAACTAAAAGGTAACGTCATCTTTTTCTCTGGCTTGGAGGCAAGGTGGATTTTTTCAAAAATGAAATAATTTCCTACTTTGATATGCCAGATTGCCATATTACAGTGACGCCAGATTGCCATATTACAGTTGACTAGGTGGCAGCTGATCAGTGCAAATTAAAAGCTGCTCCCACGGTCAAATGTCATCTGTGGTATCTTCTTTTGCATCAATTTGGGTGTCCTATAACGTATAACTGTTGCATTCTATATTGTGACCAAATCATAAGCAATGGAATGTTCCCATCATTTAAAATATTCCTGCTAAACTTGTGTAGTTAACATGAAAGAAATTTCTGGCAAGCCATGCTAGTTAGTTCCAACAGAACGAATCTATTTGCTTGAAGAGAGGGAATTTCTGAGGCAAAATGGTTATGCCGCCTGGCCCGCGCTCTGTATTTTGTGGACTACATTTCAGCCTATGTTGTTTCGATCACGAGTACACTTTTCTTGTAAACTCCTGGGGGGGTCATCGCTGGAGCCACAGAATGTGAGTTTGTGTGACGCTTTCAGCAGGCTGCCCTACAGAAAGAGACCAAGCTATATGGGATAAAACCCTGTACAATGAAAACCATCCTCTTGCTCCTTACATTTTTTTTTTGCCCGAAAGGAATCAGAGTTGCGGATTTTTCTGTCAGGATTTCCCCCTTCAGTCTTTTATACTCCTGTGCTTACCAACCACACAATGAGGAATAGTTTGTCAGGGTTTAGTTTCTTAGCCTGCTGTACTTCCACATATATCCTCCAAGCAGTGAGAAATATTCTGTAACAGTCAATTTCTTTAGCCTCTTTGCCTTTGGTTCTCACCAAACCTCCCCAGAGGCAGTGAGTATAACAGTTACATGTAGCATTATCTACTGTCATAAGACTGAGGTAGCCAGATCTTCATTTTGATAATCATCATCATGTGCCATGCCGATAAGCGTGGGCGGTCATGTTTCGCCATTTCACTCGATCACTAGAGTCATGGATCAGCTCAGCGTTCTTGTCTCAACCATACCACATGGCCAGGCCATCCAAGTATTTACTTCTCTGCCTTTCCCTTGTCCTCTTTCCCTCAATCTTGCCAGCTGTCACCAAATTCTCCAATTTATTTTTTCTCATAACATGACTAACAAATTTCAACTGTTTACGTCTAATTTGTCTAATCAGTTTATGATTTTCATTTGTTTCTTGTAGGACTTGGTCATTGGTTTTTCTGTCTGTCCATGGTATTCTTTGCATTTTCCTCAGACACCACATTTCCACAGCCAGCAGATGTTTTTCAGCTCCACGTCCATTCAAAAGTACAGGTTCTATGTAGCACCTCAACATTGTCTCATTAAAAATGACATCTTTTTATTGGTACCATCATGTGGCAGGCCTTTTGCAGAACTTCTTTCTCATTCCAGCCTGTCAAAAAGATTCTTGATCCTTTGCCAATTTCTCTGCCTCATGCATTTTCATGCTCAAGATGTCATCAATGTCTGGTGTCCATCTTTATGCTGGTCAACCCGTCTCAAGGTGTCATCAATGTCTGGTGTCCATCTTTATGTTGGTCAACCCATCTCTAGGTGTCATCAATGTCTGATGTCCATCTTTATGCTGGTCAACCCATTTCAAGGTGTCATCAATGTCTGGTGTTCATCTTTATGCTGATCAATCTGTCTCAAGGTGTCATCAATGTCTGGTGTCCATCTTTATGCTGATAAACCCGTCTCAAGGTGTCGTCAATGTCTGGTTTTCATCTTTATGTTGGTCAACCCGTCACTAGGTGTCATCAATGTCTGATGTCCATCTTTATGCTGGTCAACCCATCTCAAGGTGTCATCAATGTCTGGTGTCCATCTTTATGCTGGTCAACCCATCTCAAGGTGTCATCAATGTCTGGTGTCCATCTTTATGCTGATCAACCTGTCTTATATTGTCACCAATGTCCAGTGATCATCTTTATGCTGGTCAACCCATCTCAAGGTGTCATCAATGTCTGGTGTCTATCTTTATGCTGATCAACCTGTCTTATAGTGTCACCAATGTCCAGTGATCATCTTTATGCTAGTCAACCAGTCTCAAGGTGTCATCAATGTCCGGTGTCCATCTTTATGCTGGTCAACCCATCTCAAGGTGTCATCAATGTCTGGTGTCCATCTTTATGCTGGTCAACCCATCTCAAGGTGTCATCAATGTCTGGTGTCCATCTTTATGCTGGTCAACCCATCTCAAGGTGTCATCAATGTCTGTTGTCCATCTTTATGCTGGTCAACCCATCTGAAGGTGTCATCAATGTCTGGTGTCCATCTTTATGCTGGTCAACCCGTCTCAAGGTGTCATCAATGTCTGGTGTCCATCTTTATGTTGGTCAACCCATCTCTAGGTGTCATCAATGTCTGATGTCCATCTTTATGCTGGTCAACCCATTTCAAGGTGTCATCAATGTCTGGTGTTCATCTTTATGCTGATCAATCTGTCTCAAGGTGTCATCAATGTCTGGTGTCCATCTTTATGCTGATAAACCCGTCTCAATGTGTCATCAATGTCTGGTTTTCATCTTTATGTTGGTCAACCCGTCACTAGGTGTCATCAATGTCTGATGTCCATCTTTATGCTGGTCAACCCATCTCAAGGTGTCATCAATGTCTGGTGTCCATCTTTATGCTGGTCAACCCATCTCAAGGTGTCATCAATGTCTGGTGTCCATCTTTATGCTGATCAACCTGTCTTATATTGTCACCAATGTCCAGTGATCATCTTTATGCTGGTCAACCCATCTCAAGGTGTCATCAATGTCTGGTGTCTATCTTTATGCTGATCAACCTGTCTTATAGTGTCACCAATGTCCAGTGATCATCTTTATGCTAGTCAACCAGTCTCAAGGTGTGATCATCTTTATGCTAGTCAACCAGTCTCAAGGTGTCATCAATGTCCGGTGTCCATCTTTATGCTGGTCAACCCATCTCAAGGTGTCATCAATGTCTGGTGTCCATCTTTATGCTGGTCAACCCATCTCAAGGTGTCATCAATGTCTGGTGTCCATCTTTATGCTGGTCAACCCATCTCAAGGTGTCATCAATGTCTGGTGTCCATCTCTATGCTGATCAACCTGTCTTATATTGTCACCAATGTCCAGTGATCATCTTTATGCTGGTCAACTCATCTCAAGGTGTCATCAATGTCCGGTGCCCATCTTTATGCTGGTCAACCTGTCTCAAGGTGTCATCAATGTCCAGTGTCTATATTTATGGTTAACCCATCTCAAGGTGTCATCAATGTCTGGTGTCCATCTTTATGCTGGTCAACCTGTCTCAAGGTATCATCAATGTCCGGTGTCCATCTTTATGCTGGTCAACCTGTCTCAAGGTGTCATCAATGTCCAGTGTCTATATTTATGGTCAACCCATCTCAAGGTGTCATCAATGTCTGGTGTCCATCTTTATGCTGGTCAAACTGTCTCAAGGTGTCATCAATGTCCAGTGTCTATCTTTATGCTGGTCAACCCATCTCAAAGTGTCATCAATGTCTGGTGTCCATCTTTATGCTAGTCAACCTGTCTCAAGGTGTCATCAATGTCTGGTGTCCATCTTTATGCTGATCAACCTGTCTCAAGGTGTCATCAATGTCTGGTGTCCATCTTTATGCTGGTCAACCCATCTCAAGGTGTCATCAATGTCTGGTGTCCATCTTTATGCTGGTCAACCCGTCTCAAGGTGTTATCAATGTTGGGTGTCCATCGTTATGCTAGTCAACCCATCTCAAGGTGTCATCAATGTCTGGTGTCCATCTTTATGCTGGTCAACCCATCTCAAGGTGTCATCAATGTCTGGTGTCCATCTTTATGCTGGTCAACCTGTCTCAAGGTGTCTTCAATGTCCAGTGTCTATCTTTATGCTGGTCAACCCGTCTCATGTGTCATCAATGTCTGGTGTCCATCTTTATGCTAGTCAACCTGTCTCAAGGTGTCATCAATGTCTGGTGTCCATCTTTATGCTGGACAACCTGTCTCAAGGTGTCATCAATGTCTGGTGTCCATCTTTATGCTGGTCAACCCATCTCAAGGTGTCATCAATGTCTGGTGTCCATCTTTATGCTGGTCAACCCGTCTCAAGGTGTTATCAATGTCTGGTGTCCATCTTTATGCTGATCAACCTGTCTTATAGTGTCACCAATGTCTGGTGTCGATCTTTATGCTGGTCAACCCATCTCAAGGTGTCATCAATGTCCGGTGTCCATCTTTATGCTGGTCAACCCATCTCAAGGTGACATCAATGTCCGGTGTCCATCTTTATGCTGGTCAACCCGTCTCAAGATGTCATCAATGTCCCGTGTTCATCTTTATCTGGTCAATGTCTGGTGTCCATCAACCCGTCTCTTATTCCAGGAACCAGGCCTTCCATCAGTGTTCTTTTCAAATAGTTGTGACATTTAATAGGGCTAAAGTATTTCAGTTTCCAAGAAGCTGTACCATTACTGTACATGCCAATGTTTATAAAGTTTAATCTGAAACTGAAATTCCTATTTACTGAATTATTACTCATAAATTTTAATATTCACTGTTTGATTAGGGCTCAAAATAGGCCTGCTAGGGAAAAAAACTAAAGAAATCACTTCATGAATGAATTGCACACCTGAAATTGGAAGCAATGATTAGAGTATACAGTAGTGTGCACAACATTTGAAATTTTACAATATGTTCGCATATGGTTCATAAATCATACTGATCATGTGGCCACCTGAACTGCCTCTACATTACTGTTGTCTGCCAGTTGTACACTGATTATCATATATAAGTAAGATGCACTATTCTTAGGAAAGATCACCATAACCGAGTTACTCACCGCATCACTTCAGCAAAACTCATAGCCTCATCAATGCCAGGAAAAGCTCCAAGAAGCTCCTGAACAACTCCACGACCCATGGACAACATATTGGCTGTAAAGTTAACAGCGAACAATATGCATGATATACAATAGTGACAGAATGATGGCTGTAAATTAGTCATCATTTACTGCTTTCAGCAAAAAAATCCATGATTTTTTAATCATGATCTTGCTTACCTTTTAAACATGATTTCTCGGAATTAGGTTGGAATCTGTTGACAATGAAATACCTCCAATCTGTGGAGGAGACATGACCCACCAGGCGTAAACACAGCCAGTAATATGTTGCTCTGCAGATGTGAAGTTCCAGTACTGGCCTGGCACACCCCACTGGTTTCTAAGCTTGGAGAGCTCTTCAACAGTGCCCATTGCCATATACCTGGATCAGGCTATGGATTGCAAGATTTTGGTGCAAGCACGAAAACGTCACGATAAAGGCAGTTAGACTTGAGCTGGCGTCCAGGTCGGACGTGGCTTCTTGTCACTACAGCACGGCTAACACTATGCCGCTTTATTTAGAATAATGTGTTGTTAAGTATAGTTGTAACATTTCTGTGGAGCGACAGCTTTGTATTTCCGAAATCGTCGTATTAAAATGGATTTGTGAGAAGAAACTATCCAGCGTCATCTTATAAAAAGGTTTGATTTTCCAGTGGCCGAATTTTGGTTTTCAATTGTTAAATAATATAACAAGGAGAGTGAGACAATATTGTATAGTAACCGTCAATCTCCCGCTCCTTGGCACCCATGGAGGTTATACTCTGGTAGTGGATCACGAGGAAAGTCTCTTCATCAACCTTACTATAATAGATGCAAGCCCTTTTCAAGTTTCAAATGAGCTGAATGCCAATGCATCATACTTACGAGGAGTTTAGAAGTTTCTCCAAATAATCAACGAAGCCTTTACAAAGCACACAATTTGTATCAAATGAACAATACTGTGTGTATTTGTCTGAATACTCTACTTAAATATCATAACCCAGACATGAGACTAATTCACATGTGACCTCAGAGGACAAAATGGAGCATAAAGAAAAGAAACTGAATAGCAGAAAAAAAGAGCAATGGCAAAGTGTTTAAAATGTTAAGTCTTGATTCTGTATAGTTGAGAATATGCTTAAGAAATAAAAGAATTTAAAACACATTTAATACAGTAGTAAATATGAGAATACACCAAGATTTCATGAAGAGCAGCATAGCAAAAAAAATTAGCAGTGTTACAAACTAGCAATAAACAGTTAAAAGTAAAGAGGATTGACTTATTGCGCAAGGTTTTATCTCACGAAGTTCAGGCTCTCTGCAGGGAAAAAAAGCTGCATTCAAGAACTGAATGACAGCGTCTGAAAAAAATGAACCCACGACAATATGAGCATGAGGGAGATGGTTTAACCATTTTCCAACAGAGACCCCACAAACTAACAATACAAAAAGAGACCAAGTCAAGGGATTAAATAACAAAGAACACTTTAAACAATAACATACGTAGAAATTAGGGAAGATACTAATGTAAGATAGACAATGAAAGTGACACTGGCAGTTATCATCATCTTGCACACACATACTAAGAAATAAATTATTCCATAGTCCACACCTTGTTCAAAGTACTCATCAGGCAGTTCCGAAAAGCCCAAGTTTGGGTCTATTTCCTAAAATTCAGGATGGAAAAACAACAAGATGAAATAAGTCATTATGTTTCTCCTTATCTCATGTGTCTGAATAATACTTATATTTAACTCTTATGTTATGTGAGGGCTTGGAGCAGGATTTCTCTCTGCAGTGTAATTTACAGTTGCTTGCTTGTGTTCGTTGACTTGAGCTCCAACACGAAGTCCTGTATGTCGGATGAAGGCATCCTGTTGTCCAACATCAGTGTGATGTCATACAGGACCCGAGGTTTGCGTGAGTATCCATTGTCCCATGTCTGGCTTATCTGTGTGCAGACTGGTGGTTCCTCGCTGTACAGGCAGACACTCTCTGACTTCGGAGGAATCAGCGATCCTACTGACTTTAGCCAGGACCCCGAAGGGACCTGTTGCCCAGGACGCTCGATGAGGACGCGTCAATAGGTTTTGGCCAGTATATAACCCGGCCCTGATGCCTTGGAAACACCTCTGCGTCCCTAATTTACAGTTAAAGCTTAGGGTTTCATGTTTTCATTGTTTTCAAAATTATACTGTCAATAATACTAAGTGGTAATAAAGGGGATACGTAAAATGTATAACTGGGGGAAACCAAAACAAAAAAAGTTCCTAGAGTAATTGGAAATAACAGCACAAATACAGGCTCTTGGATGGTAACAGTTAAAAACCATCATTTCAACATGTATGTTGTCTGCTGGGAGGCTGTTTCTGGGCTAAGGAATAAAGGATACTTTTGCAAGCAGACGCAATGTAGTGTACAGATATGGAATTTTATTTAACTTCTGATAGATTACAATCCTTTGCATCTCCCATGTCAGACAGGTCAAAGGTCCGAGATACAATTCTGCTGCCTTATGGGTAGACTAGGGACATCAAAGACTACGGAAAACAAACTTAAAAATATGCTTACCAAAACTGAATGTACTGAGTCTTACTTAGGCTTAATAAAACAGTGCAATGTAACTTGCTTTATGACGTGGACCCCATGAGACCCTGATTCTAATTCTTCGACAACCTGCTCCAAATTGAACAAGTGACAAAAATGAGTAATCTCTCATGTTTAATGGTTTTGTAGTCAGAAATTTGGTTAGCTAAATCACTATGAAGAAGTTTCAGAATACCATACTACAGATGATCAAGCCAAAATAAGCAGTCAAATGTTCTAGAACATGTCATGGTCATGACACAATGGAAACTCATCATAGATATCAGAAGGAAATGTAAATATTACACTTAGGAAGTATATCATCAAATGGCAAATCAGAAGACGACATGGAAAATAGATGCAATAAGGAAAAACCAACTCATTGGACAACTGGCACCAATACTAAACAAACACGTATGAATGGATACTAAGAAAGCACTCTACAAATATTCTTCACAAGAAAATAATAATGTTATAACAACTGAAAAAGAGACAAAAGATGGCAGAAAGAAAAGATTCTAGACAATTCTGCATCACGGTATAATAATTGCTAGCAAGCATAAGAGTGAGGGTTATTGTTTAACATGACTGCCATAGATAGACAAGATTGTCTCTGATAGTATTTTGACAAAACAATGGCCAGATAATTTTGAGAATGGTCACATAGACATATAAAGGAGAAAAATATTAAACAAAACTGAATGAAAAAAAAACTAATGTGAAAAACTAATAGAACCAAAAACACCACAAAAAGTGAAAGAGAATCAAAAGAGTGAATGAAATAATACAGATAATTATAAAATCTAACATGGTTTCTAAACAAAAACAGATGTTTTAAGTTTGACACTATAGAAAGCAATCAGTATTTTCTTTGGTTTCCCAATCATCAACATTAATAACTTTAAAACAAATACTTATGCAGTTTCAAAAACTAGTCATACAATAATTTGTAGAACTATTGGTAGGTCTTTATAGAAAGCTGAGGTATAAAGGCTCTCAGCACAAAGTACACTGCCAGAGTGTTCACATGTGCCTCTGATTGGCTAAACGTATTACCTTACTAGGGATTAGAACCCATATCTCTAAAGTTCACTGTCCATCAGCACACCAGAAGTGTAAAAGCAAGCACTCTTATCCTTTCAGCCATGCTGACCTCATCAAGAAAATATCTGGGTTCAATCCCTAGTAGTGGCAGAATTCTGTTTCCATCCAGTACAGCTGTGGGTCGACCTAGCCTCTTTACATGGGTTGATGTTAATTTGAGAAAATACTACATGTAACTATAATATAACTTTGTATCTATGCTCATGATATTACCATGGCAAACAAGTTGTTGTACCCCGTGATGAGCGAAGGAACTTTGGACAGTTTCTGATTGAAGGCATCTGAGATGTTGTGGGCTGGATCAGTTGAAATAATCAGAACTGATTCTCTGACATTGGCCAGCTGTACAGCAAGGCAGCAACTGAAAATAATACAAGTTCAAAATGTCACATAAATTAAAATCAGTGTTCTAATATAAGTTCTTAACTATGTGTAAGTAACATACTAGCACCAGAAGCAGACAGTCGAGATTATGTGGGTATGATATCAGGGGAAAGCTGAAGTATGTCATCACAATAGGAAAGTTGGATGGGAAGAGAGACAGAGTGAGATAAAGAGAGAAGATGCTGGACAGTTGACATCATAGCACGGAGGAACATCAGTATCAGAAATGTCTGGTAGTACACGAGACACAGGGCAGTGGACAGATATAATCACCAATAATGCACTGCATGGACTATAAGAAGAAGAACATAGTTTATGTTTGTCATGTCTTGTCAGGTTATTCAGTCTAAAGACTGATGTTATATTTCTGAATGTGTCGCTCCTCCATTTCACATCTGTCTTCTTCTTCTGCCCTTTACTGCCCTATTAAAGCTTAAGCCTTCAACCAACACAAGCCTAGCTGTCCTATCTTTTGCTATCTCCTCCACCTTCCTCTATGTCCTCCCCATATTCAAAATGCTAATCTTATATTTCATTTCTTCTATCACCTGTGCCATCTTTTCCATTTCATTCACAGCTCTAACATTCCAGATGCCAATTCCAGAGATTTCCCTAGATAACAGGAGGCAAATCAGTGATCCTGACTCTTTGCCGCTTTCTCTGAATCACATCATACCTTTTCTAGAAAAGCCTCTTTTCATCTTGATTGGCTAAGTTCTTCATGTTTTCTTACCTTTAGACTTTGTGGCTGGTTGGATTTTGCAACTGAAGTGTTCTACAGAATAGGGTGGTCAGTCCCACACTAACCCTCCTAAGTCGTCTCTTATGACATGCATGATTCCAGATTTTGACCTGCACATAAACTTATTCTTGGAAAAATAATCTGTTCTGGTTAGGTGAAGGTTTATCCACTTATCCATGTGGATACTTGATCCCATTTACAATGTTTGTCACACTCTTGTGTTGCTATTCTCTAATAGTAGAAAGTATAGATAGGAGTATCACTTTATTGAGCTGAGACCATGATGGCACTGCTTCCACTGCCCAGCACTTTAGCAGCACTTTATGTTTCATATCATTTTTCAAAAGCAACCCAAGTTCTGGGAGACTTTCAATTTCTAGTGAAATCTACCATTTAAGGCTGTCAAACACTGGTAATTTATGCATTAAAAATTTAGGAATACAATAAGCCAGGATTTTATTCAAATGAAAACAGGGTGCTTAAAAAATATTATTATTTCCAACTGCCATTTTAATATGCAGAACTGGTACATGGGACCTCCTGTTTTAACTATTTTCTGAGAAGGCTAGATATCCAATCTCACTGCTCAAGATGGCAATGGGTTATGTGATAGATACACAAAGATACCGAAGAGGTCTTCGGGTATCAAAGAGAGATAAACAGAAACTTGCTGAATAGTTTAAGTGTGGTTTGACACACCAATCTATGGTGTTCATATTGCTGTAATCCTTTACTGACCAGCAGCAAACCACGCAGACGCAGTATCACAGCAATATCTTATCAACTGTACTTGCAAAAATGTGTGTAAATATGAAAGGGATCCTGAAATATACCTATTTTTAGTATTAATAATAATATGCTTATATAAAAAGTGGATTATCAAGGATTTCATTCTTTTATACCCACAGAACCTATATTGAGCCTCAATAATTGAGGTTACTGTGCTACTGCTATGTTAGTGACAACTGGAGGAACAGCAATCCAAAACTAGTTGTACGCATCAGGTGTAACTGGCAAGAATTGTTAGAAATGGCAATGAGTTATTTAAAATAAGCATGATAATTCTTTAACATGTGGACCATCTTTTAAATGAACTAATGTAATATGTATGTACACAGCATAAATGGAGCAGTTAAATAACCAAAGGTTCCCTTAACAAAAACTTCATTTTCGTGAATAACCCCATCAAAATCAGCGACAAGACACATTATTTACTGAACTCCAATAAATCTTAGTCATAATGAGACCATGTAGTGCGATGTTTTCAGTCCAAGCCCTTGGACTGGTCTGTCTGTTCACAATTAAAGTTAGTTGCATATCCATTACAGGATGTAGCAGTCAACCACACCATTTTCAGGCTGTTTGTGATTTCTTGGCAAATTGTTCAGTAGTTTGCCATTGCTTTCTGAACTACCAGCACACATACCTGTGTGTGTGAAACCAGGGCAAGGCGGTCTGCTTTCAAATCGTCTACTGCTGAGTTTCAAATGTGGTATGTGGGATTGCAAATTAACACATTTTTCGGCACTTGTTTTATTTTTGTTTTACTATTTAAAATATTGGATTATGTGATGTTATTTCGTGTTCGTTAATTGGAAGTGTTCAAAAGAAGCCACGGAAGGCAGGTGGTGGATGAAATTATGAGGGCAGCCGACAGATATTTGTTGGTTATGGTCTCGAGTTTCGCGACGGCAAGCTTTCTCTCTTTCGAGAGACAATGATTGCGGTCATCCGGCCAGTATGGTCACTGCCATAGAGGAAAGCAACGGCAAACTACCTCTTTGAAATTGCCTAGTTTATTATGATTCGCTTAAAGACTGATCATCGCAAGACAAGGACAGAGACATTAAAATTAGGAACATGGAACGTTAGGACGTTAAACAACGACGGAAAATTAGAGAACATAACACAAGAAATTCAAAGAGAAAAAAATTAATATTTTAGGTATGTGTGTGAAACGAGATGGACAGGAGCAGGCATCAAGATACATACAGATTTTAAGATTATTTATTCTGGAGGTGAGGATCGACATAGGGGAGTGGCAATAATTTTGGACCGGAAAACATCAACGTCTGTTCAGGGATATTGGGCCGTGTCGGACAGAGTATTACTAGTTAAATTGAGTGGCAGACCTTTTAACATAAATGTTATTCAAGTATATGCCCCAACAGGAGAGTCCAGTGAAGATAGTGTAGAGGAATTTTATAATGACATAGAGTCTGCCTTAAAGAAATGTAAAAATTCAGAAATAAACATTATAATAGGGGACTTCAATGCAAAAGTAGGAAATCAAGGGGATAGATACACAGTAGGAAACTATGGTTTAGGAGAGAGAAATGAAAGAGGATACAGACTAGTAGAGTGGGCAAAAGAACAGGAAATGATTGTAGGAAACACCTGGTTCAAGCAACACCCTAGAAGATTATGGACCTGGAGGAGTCCTGATAGCAGGATTAGAAACCAGATTGACTACATTCTCATTAGCAGAAGATTTAGAAACGCCCTAACAGTAGCAAAAACAGTTCCCAGTGCTGATTGTTATAGTGACCACAGATTACTCACAGGAACATTGAGGATAAAGTTGAAGAAAGTCAAGTATACAACAGGGAACACTAAATATGATTTGTGTACATTGAGTAATGACAAGGAAATACAAAACAAATTCAACATAGAAGTACAGAACAGATTTGAAATATTGTCTGATCTAGAGATCCTATTCCAGGATGTGGATGATCAATGGGAAATGCTAAAGAATTCAATCAATATGGCTGCAGAAACAACTATTCCAAAATTAAAGAAGGTGGGTCGTAAGAAATGGATGACTGAGGAAATTTTACACTTAATGGAAACAAGAAGACTCAACAAAAATAATCCTGCCAAATATGAAGAAATTCACAGACAAGTCAGAATATTATGTAGGAAGGCAAAAGAATCATGGCTTGAGGAAAAGTGCTTAGAAATTGAAAAACAACACAACAGTCAAAATACCAAATTAGTGCACAAAAGGATTCAGGAACTTACTAATAAAAGAACAAGTACATCAACAGGCTGTCTAAGAACTAAAGATGGCAAAATCATAATAGAAAAAGATCAGATTCTACATGTATGGACAGATTATGTGAAAGACCTGTATAATGATAACAGAGAGGAACAGTATGCTATTAGATTTAATAATGAAGGACCAGCAATTTTAAAGATGGAGGTTCAAAATGTTCTTAAGCATATTAAAGCTGGCAAGGCCCCCGGTGCAGATAACATCACAACAGAAATGATTAAAGCTTTAGAAGAATTTGGACTAGAGCAAGTCACTAGACTGCTGAACACATTATATGATACTGGAGATATACCTTCTCAATTATGTAATTCTGTATTTATTGCAATCCCAAAGAAATCAGGAACCTTAGAATGTGATCAACATAGAACAATTAGTATAATGAGTCACATCACAAAGATTTTGTTACGAATTATCATGCAAAGAGTGAGAAAGAAAATACAACCTGAAATAGGGGAAGAACAATGTGGTTTTGTAGAAGGAAAGGGTACAGTAAATGCTGTGTATATGCTGCGAACAGTTATTGAACGTGCTTTAGAAGTAAACAAGGATATACATCTTTGCTTTATTGACTACACAAAGGCTTTTGATAGAGTAAGACATGTCAACATTGTGGATATGCTTGCAGATCTACAAATTGATGGGAAAGACATTAGACTTATAAAAAACATATATTGGAAACAACAAGCTGCCATAAGAATTGATAATGAAGTAGGACAATACCAACCTATTAAGAGAGGTGTTAGGCAGGGATGTGTAATGTCTCCAGATCTTTTTTCCTTATACAGTGAAAATATTTTCAGAAATGTAGAAGACCTAAATGGAATCAGCATTGGAGGACGAAACATAAATAACATTAGATATGCAGATGATACAGTATTGATTGCAGACAATGCACAGGATCTGCAACACTTAGTAGACGCTGTGATTGTACACAGTGAGCAGCTGGGGTTGGAATTAAATTGTAGGAAGACACATGTTATGGTCGTCACTAGGAAGAACGAAGTACCACAATGTAATATACAAGTAAATGGGAATTTTCTTCAACAAGTGAATCGGTTCAATTATCTCGGAACAGTCATAACATCTGATGGCAGATGCCTTGAAGAGATTAGAACAAGAATCGCCATTGCGAAAGTAGCCTTTAGCAAGATGAAAAACATTCTGACCAATAAAATGATGTCAATTGAAACGAGAAAAAGAGTGTTGAGGGGATACATAGAGCCTGTTCTTTTGTATGGATGTGAAACTTGGACAATGTGCAGTCAAGCTGAAAAACATCTGATGGCTGCAGAAATGTGGTTTCTGAGGAAAATGCAAAGAATACCATGGACAGACAGAAAAACCAATGACCAAGTACTACAGGAGACAAATGAACATCGTAAATTGATTAGAGAAATTAGACGTAGACAGTCAAAAATTTTTGGACATGTTATGAGAAGAAATGGACTGGAGAATTTGGTGACAGCTGGCAAGATTGAGGGGAACAGACCAAGAGGAAGACCGAGAGGAAAATACCTGGATGGCTTGGCCACATGGCATGGACGAGACAGGAACACTGAGCTGATCCACGACTCTGGTGATCGAGTGAAATGGCGAATCATGACCGCCCACGCTTTCCGGCATGGCACATGATTGATTGATTGATTGATTTAAAATATTATCTTGTGTTCTATTTTTAACACTGATAAATATTTAAATAATCATTTATAAAGATTAATGCAATATACTAATAATAATAATAATTGCATTTTCATTCGCAACCCGATCCGTAACTGGATACCACATCTCCTCAGGATCCATAGGGTCCCCGAAAATGGCTATGAAACGACCCTGCATGCTTCCGAAATAATTCGATCATTCAAGTATCATGTGACAATAACAAACGCTATCTTGGTTTCTGCAGAATATGTTAGTCTAACGTTCTGTGCATAGTAAGTGGTTGAAAGTATCAGGGCTTTTAAATAAATTTAATTGTTTGGCATTAGGCAAGTGTCAGAGTGTTGGGGGAATAAAAACAGGACAGAGAGAGGACAAGGGACAGAATAGAGTCAAGGACTGCAGAGATAACGATAGACAGGACATGGTTAAGGGCCCAAAGATGTCATAAGACAGGACATTTGCAGGACGGTAGAGAGATTAGAGACAGGACATCGGTGGGGACACAGCGATGTCAGAGACAGGACACCGACAGGACAAGACCTAGTGATATAAGGGGACATAAGTTCACGGGACGCTGTCCTGAACTGACCAGACGGGATCACACCGAATGACCCAACACAACACGGGCGGACTAACGCACTACGTGACTGTTGAGACAGCCCGAGTTGTCACGAGAGACACGTAGTCCAGTACCACGAGACAAACTGACCAGTTTGAAAACGTCAGACGGGACTCAGACAGTTTAGAGGATGGATCGTTGTGTGTTCTGGAGCGAGTGTATAGCTTTTGCGAGAGTGCTAGTTGAAGATAGCGAGTAATTGTGTGTAGGGCTTGTATAATTGGCTGAGTGCTATAAGTGTTTGTAAGGCGGCATTTGTATATATATGATTCCACCGCCTTGTGTGTGCACATTGTGATGACTTTCAGGGTTTCCTGAATAAACAGGTTATACCGTACGTACGACTGATTTCTTCTTGAATGCGTATGAAGGATTCTGAATACCTGTGTGCGTGTGAGACGTTGACAGATAACAAATTTATGGTGTCAGAAGTGTTCGATCTATTGAATGAGTGAAAATGAATCCAACAGCCTGATTGTGCGTAAATCTAATCTTAAGATTGTAAGAGTAAATTGATGAGATATGGAGCATGAGTGTGCGTAGAACGAATTTATTGTGTCAGAAGACAGACAAAATACACACGACAACCCAAACAAAGTACTTAGAACAAAAAGCAAATGCCCTACAGTCTTTTTCTAGCAGACAACACACTCAGAAAAGCACAGATGCCAACAGAACACGCAATGACATGTTTGTCAAGGGAGATAATAAAAATGACATAAATCAGTACATAAACTTACCAAGATGGAACACAACCATCTCCATCACATTTGGATTATTAATGATGCTATTGTATGGATAGCACTGTGTACTTATCGACTGCAGTCAACAACAACCATATTTCTACTGTTAAATTTAGTAATGATGCTTCTTCTTCTTCTTTCGTTCGCTTGAAATATGTCTATATCTGCAATGTCGTCTCTTGCATGAATTGAACTGTCTTTTTCAGTTCACACAGTGGTCCATAGAGTTTATCTTCCACTGTCGTCTCTCTAGGCCAGAAGGTTTGCCTAGATATGTTATATTTTGGGCAGTCTTGGAGTATGTGCTCTGCTGTCTGCGACGCCAATCCACATGTGCACATGGCTGTTTCACCAATCTTGAATTTTGTATACTTGTGGTTGCGTAATATATTGTGTCCTGTTCTGAGGCGCAGAATAATTACTTGTTCTGGTCTGTCCATAATGTGGTAGTCATCTTGAGCAGGTTTTGGTGGCTTTCTGACTGATTTGATCATTCTTTTCTTTTGGTGGTATGTAACGGGTACATCAGGCTGTTCTTCTTTGGCTCCTTCCTTAGCCAATTGATCAGCTCTGTCGTTTCCGGGTACTCCACAGTGGGATGGTATCCACTGTATGGTGACTTTATGCTGACTGCTAAGTTCAGAAAGTAATGTCCTTAGTACTGGCAATTTCCCAGAGAGGAGCGCCTCAAGTACTGATTTTGCATCTGTCAGTAGCACCACAGGTTGTGTACCATTGCTGTTATTTAGTAATTTCTCTGTTGCTATCTTGATTGCCTCAATTTCGGCATCATAGTTATGGCAGTACTTTCCTGTCGGTACTCTGGCTGTGTCCCTAGTATTATTTGGGTATTCTATGTACACTCCCGCTCCTCCATTTCGAACAGCATTTTGTGCCGACCCATCTGTGTAGACTCGGATCCAGAGGTCCTGTGGGTATTCTTCATCAAGGAAGCTGAGAGTGGCTGTTCTGCGCTGCACACTGTTCTGTTCTTCCTTGTCAAATATTCCTCTCACTTTTGTCTGGATTTGTAACGATAGTCTATGCTCATCTTTCCATGGAGTTCGCTCTGGAATAGTTGTTAGGGGGATACCAACTGTGGGCAGATCAGTGGTTTCTCTGCAGTCGTTTGGCCTGGTGGATAAAACTACTTCTTTTCAACCGCCCCATAGCTAGGTTTTCAAATCTGTTCTTCATAGGGTGGCCTGACAAGCTGAGGAACTTTTCTGCTTGTATTAGCGTTTTCGTATCTCTGCGCTCACTCAGTGCCTGTGTCCTCCCCATCTTCTCCATTTCCACTATAGGTGTTGATCTCATCCCTCCTGTGGTGACTCTAAGTGCTTGATTTTGCACCTTGTCCAGCTCTTGTAGTGTGGTTTTTGATGCTGAACACCACGCAGTTGACCCATATTCCAGGTGTGGTCATATGCTCTGTTGGTAAACTTTGCTAAGTATTTTCGTACTGGCTCCCCATGTGATTCCACTTAGCTTTCTCAGAATGGCTATTTTCCTTCTGGCTTTAGCTACTGATCTGTTGATGTGCTTTCTCCATGTCAGCCTGCCATCAAATGTTACTCCAAGGTATGTTGGTTTTTTATCATCTCTTAGGGGTGTTCCATTTATCTGGATGATCCCTGCCTTTTGATTTGGAGAGAGGGTAAATAGGGTGGTGCTGCACTTGTCAGTGTTTATGCTGACACACCATCTATTTGCCCATGCAGCAAATGTATCTACAGCTCTTTGTAGCAATCTGGTGGCCACTGATGCATATTCATTTGTGCTCCATAGAACCAGGTCATCGGCGTACATTGCCGCTTTAATTCCATGCGGTAGGTGAGCAACAAGATCATTGATGAAGATTAGAAAAAGTGTGGAGGACAAGACTACGCCCTGGGAAACACCGTGACGCAGTAATACTTTCTTGCTCTTGAGTCCGTCTATTTGTACTCGGGCTCTTCTGTTGTGCAAGTATGCTTTCACCCATTTGTACATTCTTCCATTGACTTTGCAGTTTCTCAGTTTCTTCATCAGACCTTCTTTCCAGACTTTGTCAAAGGCTTTCTTCAGATCTATCCATGCCGCAAGCACCAGCTTCTTCTCTTGGAATGCATCCTCAATTTCTTGAGAGAGATAGGTTGTCTGATCTTCCGTACAGTAGCACTGCCTAAAGCCAGCCTGCTGTGGCACAAGGATGTTTTTACTTTCAATGTACCACTGCAGTCTGTGATTGATGATGCGCTCCAGTGTTTTGCAGAGACAGCTGGTGAGGCTAATTGGTTTGTAGCTAGAGGCAATGGAACCATCTTTCCCTGATTTTAGGAGGGGTATCATGATTGCTTCTCTCCAGGCTTGTGGAACACTGCCTAAGGTCCAGCTGTTATTGAAGATCTGCAACAGCTTTGTTTTGGCCTCTGTTCCTAGGTTCCTGATCATTTCATTGGAGATACCATCAGCTCCTGGTGACTTTCTCATTTTCAGTTTTGATATGGCTAGCTCCAGTTCGCTGATTGTGATGGGTGCCTCCAGAACCTCATGTACTATTTCCTTCTGTCCTGTATGTTGTCGTTTCTCTCGAATCTCTTGTTGTTTCTCTGGACTAATTTTGATATTGTTATCTTGTGCGAAGGAGTCCGCAAAATGGTCAGCTGCTTGCTTTCTTGTTAAGATTTTTCCATCTTTATGTAGCGCAATTTTTGAGTTTCTCCCTGTGCCCTCGTCATTAAGCTGTTTTATTAGCTTCCACAATTTCCTTGTGTCTCTTTCAAAGTTTAGAGACTCCGTTTTCTCCTGCCAGCTTTTCCGTCTAGCCTGCAGCTTGGCCCTTTGAAATTTGGCTTTTGCATGCTGGAATTTATTGTGGTGCTCTTGGCTGGGTGTGGCCTCTGCTTGCTTTCTACACACTTCCACATCATTATGCAACTGTTCCAGTTCACTACTCCAGTAGGGTTTATATTGTTTACGGGCTCTTCTGGGTACTGTTTCTCGCGCTGCCTGTAGCATGCATTTCCCAAACTCTTCAACTACTTTATTTATGTCTTTCTCAGTGTTCAGGTTTCTAACCAGTACGCTGGTGTGATGCTTGTACATTGCCCAGTCTGCTTTCTTGTAGTTCCACCTCGAGAGGGTGCTGCTTTCACTTACAAGCTCATTTTCTACGGTTAGAAAGACTGGCCGATGGTCACTGCCACCAAGTTGCACCCAACAATTTGTGTAATGTTCCACTCCAGGTCTGGTGAATGAAAAGCCAGGTCAGGTGTAGTTGTAGAGTGCCATGATCTCGAGTAGAAAGTATGTGGGTCGGACGGCTTGTTAATCAAGATGAATCTATTCTCATCCTGCCAGTCTTCCAGTCTCTCTCCTCTCTGGTCCATGTGATCATAGCCCCAGCTCTGCGAGTGGCTGTTGAAATTGCCACACACAATTATTTTTTCTTTTAGTGGTAGTGTGTCCAGTGCCTGTGGGCGGTCACTTGGACAGTAGTAATTGATCAGATGTAGGTCTGTATTACCTGTCTTAAGTTTAAGTGTCTGATACTCAGCCCCTTCCATGTAGACTTCGATTTGGGAAGCCATGATGTTATTTTTTACAAGGGTCAGTAACCCACCTTTTCGCCTGTCCTTTCGGGCAGATCGGTAACACTGGTAGCCTCTGATTTTGAAAGCTATATTTTCATTGAGGTGAGTTTCTTGCAAGCAACATATGCTTACTTTTTCTTGGTCCAAGATTTTTTCTAATTCTATTTTTTTTGTTGCTGACTCCCTCCGCATTCCAGTGCATTATTTTAAGTCTTCGTTTAGTACGGCCAGTCGTCCTATTCTCATGTCCCCTGGCTCCACAGGACATCTAAGAAGGACCTCCAGTAGTTGGGGTTGGGCCCTTTCGAGACATAGGGCCCGGCACTGCACCTGCCTGGGGGTCCAAAGCAGGGCGAGCACCATAACAATTAGCAGTAGTCGACATATTCCATTTTGCGTGATTGCGTGGCATCCTGATTTCTGTGGTGCGCCTCTTGGCTGGTTGCCTCCATCTTCAGCACCTTTCTTTGCTAGAGCAGACTGTGGTCTCACTCGAGTGTAGATGTGTACGTGCGCACATACCTGTCTGCGCATGCATGTATGTGCATACACATCTAGAGCATACTGGTTATCTTCCGGCGCCAGAGACTCGCCGTCGCCCCTTCTCCTGTTAGTTTAAACAGGTCCGCCACGTGAAGGCCAGGAGTTGGACTTTTGCTGCATAGGTTATGTATTCACGAGCCATTGAGGTATTTAAGCAATGTTGGGCGCTCACCCCAACACTGCGCCTCGGCTACATACAGCAACATTTGGAACCCAGTAATGATGCTTACAACCTCAGTAATGATAAATTTTTTTCCACCATTTTTATATGATGTTGCATGTGTGTTAAAATTTACCATCTCATTCCACTGGAATGTAGTACTTATAAACTTAACTCAAATGCAAATTGTGAAACATATTGGTGACAGAATAAAATTGTTTGGGCTCACTGTGAAGCCAACAAAAGTCGAGTTGGCATTTGAGGAAATTTAATTCCTAGGCCATAAGATATCCAAAGGCCACTAAGTACTGATGACAAAATCGTGACCAAAATATTGAATCTCACGATGCCTACCACCAAAAAGCAAATTAGAAGCTTTTTAGGCCTGGTGAATTATTACAACAAATTCATACCGAACTTAGCCCAAATAACCAGTGTTTTTTTCAGATCTTTTAAGATCTAATTCAAAAATTGAGGTGCAGAGTGCTGCTTTAAGAAACGCAATGTCGCACCTGAAATATTATTTCTCAAATATCCCTATTCTTCGTCTTCCTAATAAAAAGCTTTCTTATAATCTCAGAACAGACGCCAGTGCCACGACAATTTCCGGGGTGTTGCTCCAGGCCTACGATAACATATACCATCCAATAGTTTACGTCAGTAGGAAACTGAGCCCAGCAGAATCACGTTATGGTGTGTCTCAATTGGAGGCCCTCGCAATTGTGTACTGTGTCAGTAAATGACTAAATACCTTGCCGGGACACACTTCCTCATCGAAACTCACAATTCCCCATTGATGGTGATCGAGAAAGGACAACCCAAAAACAACAGAATTTACCGATGGGCCCTCATTCTACAGAATTATTATTTCACCATTAAACACATCAAGGGTTCTAAGAACATTTTAGCCGACTTGCTAACGAGACCATAAGACCTTGCAGTCGAGCAGATCAACGACAAGACAACAGCGCCAGTCATCTAGAATGACTACGTAATTAGTGTAAATAGTTAGATTAGATTAGATTAAATAGTAGATAACATTTAAATGTCAAAATTATGTTATTAAAGTTGCAGCTATATAAAATTTTCCCATAAGTTAAAATTTGATGGTTAAATAGCATCAAAGAAATAGGCTATAGTTAGATTTTGTGAGAAAACAACTTTTATAAATATTAATTATACTATTTTCTCACGTAGCAAATTACAGAAGTTCTAACACATTTTCGGTTATAAATTGCTTAATAATCAACAAAGTACTAAAGTTTAGATATAAGGGAGCTAAAACAGCTTACAAGATATTCAATTATTTTGGGTAGTTACATTTCTTCAATTAAACATCACTTAAACTAAATTTACAAAACCGTAATTTAAGAAATTGAAGTTTTTTCCCCCTTACTATTGCCTAGCGCAATCAGACAATCTTGTATATAATTAGCAGTGTAATATTATAGTGATAAAACTAATTCAACTTGTTTTGTCAACTTCAAAATGTGCCTATTTTATTTAATTATGAGAAACATTTTTAACAATGCATAATGTGAATGACTGAGTGAAAAGCGTATAAAAGGAAGAGTGAATGCATTAAAACATGAAGTATGAATATTGGTGCACTTTCTTTGCACAGGTATTTTTGTTGTAATGATTTGTCTTCGTCTTTTTGTAACACATGTGACCATTTATTGATTTTATATGTGTTGACTTTAGAATTACATTGCAACAATGGGTATGTTTTCAAGAATCACAGTTTGGTGACTCATCTCAAAAATTGAGCATGAGCCTTCATTTGTGAGATATAGTGACCTACCTGATGACACTTGGAAACCAAAAGTACACAGATTATAAACATACCTTTATGTTTCTAATTAAAACATATAGTAGTAATAACATAACATGCAAACTCACATAATACGAACACATAACGTACAAACACCACTTTCTAAGAAAGGGAGATCACACTTACACAAGGGACACAAGGGATTAATATAGGTTACGAATACAAAAGAGAAAAGTCTACCAACAAGCGGGAGCTAGAAAGGTGTAAATCAGTGGACACATTTCTTGGATAAAGATGTTGATGGAACATTTTACGGGAGCCATGGATATTATATCCATGATTAGTCTCCGTGAAAAGAGACAAATTGTTTCGGGGCATCAATTTTGGGTGTGTGAAAGGCGTTGCATATTGGGAAACCATAATTGTAAGACAATATTCCTTGGTCCGTTAACAGCTCCCAGTAGTAGAATGTAGGAGAGTAGTTGACTCTTGGCAGCATATCAAGGGTGTAAAGCTGATGATAGACCAGTGGGTGGATACTTCAACAGTGTATTATATCCTTATGAATTAGAGTGATACCCAAATAGAGTGACTGATTAATTCCCACAACTCACTGACGAATTAGTTCAGACTAATTTTATATGCATAGACGACATTGTGTCACAATCCTTGGGATGAATTTCGTGACACAATACCTGGGGAGAATGGGTGGATGTCAGAGTGTTGGGGGAATAGGAACAGGACAGAGAGAGAACAAGGGACAGAGTAGAGTCAAGGACTGCAGAGATAACGATAGACAGGACATGGGTAAGGGCCCAAAGTTCTCAAAAGACAGGATATTTGCAGGACGGTAGAGAGATTAGAGACAGGACATCGGTGGGGACACAGCGACGTCAGAGACAGGACACCGACAGGACAAGACCTAGTGATATAAGGGGGACATAAGTTCACGGGACGCTGTCCTGAACTGACCAGACGGGATCACACTGAACGACCCAACACAACACGGGCGGACTAACGCACTACGTGACTGTTGAGACAGCCCGAGTTGTCACGAGAGACACGTGGTCCAGTACCATGAGACGAACTGACCAGTTTGAAAACGTCAGACGGGACTCAGACAGTTTAGAGGAAGGATCGTTGTGTGTTCTGGAGCGAGTGTATAGCTTTTGCGAGAGTGCTAGTTGAAGATAGCGAGTAATTGTGTGTAGGGCTTGTATAATTGGCTGAGTGCTATAAGTGTTTGTAAGGCGGCATTTGTATATATATGATTCCACCGCCTTGTGTGTGCACATTGTGATGACTTTCAGGGTTTCCTGAATAAACAGGTTATACCATACGTACGACTGATTTCTTCTCGAGTGAGTATGAAGGATTCTGAATACCTGTGTGCGTGTGAGACGTTGACAATAAGTAATTTATTTTCAAGAGTTTGATTAATTAAAATAATCACGTCTTTAGATGCACTTTTGAATTTTGCATCCATTTTTTACATATATTTTGAGAGTTTCATCACAGATATTGCTTGATATGTGCTAGAAAAAAATATTTCTGTGGATATGTTGTTTAGTCTTTGTGAATAGAAATTCAAAATGGTCGTGCATGGCCTATCGATCGGACTAGACCTACATACTTTGTTCACTCAAAACGTGCAATTTGAACTACTAAAGTTAAAGAGAATACAAGTTTAAAGATTATTAATAATTAGTTTGTATAGTTTTACTATTTTTCTTTATCATTTAACATGACAGAATATATATTTGTAGTCAGTTTTCATATCCGTCTATAACCCGTTTAAGACAATCACATGGCGACATCATGCCTGATGATTTTTGAAGACTAAATTTGTAAATGTTACTGTTGCATTACTTTGACCATATTTTTCAAATTGGGTATTTACTAACGAGTACTACCACAGCTACATAGGCCTTTAAAAACCAAATCCAGTGGTACCTCAATGAAGCCTGTATAATGTATGTCAATTTTAAGTGGAAATATTGGGACACAAAGGAGAGTACCGGAGAGTACCGTCCAGACAGAGAAACCCGGACCAACGCAGCAGTGTTTGCTCATGATGTCTATGAAGGTTTCCACTCAGGCATTGAAACATGTGCTGTGGCGATTGATCTTGAGGATGCGTACAATAGAGTACCATTGGATTTTTTAATGTTCCAGCTGCTTGAACTCAGGATAAGTCCATTCCTCCTTTGTTGGATCGCTGCAGCCCTCTTCCAACGGAAAGTAGTTTTTAGATGTGGCATTTGGAATTCTGAACCAACAACAATATATCCGGGCCTGCCACAGGGATCACCATTATCTCCGGTGCTTTTCAACGCCTACACTGTGAGAATTACCAGCAAGCAGATGACTGCACCAGGGAGGACATTGTCATATGCCGACGATGTTTTAGTGTATCGTCAGGGTGAGGATAGAGATCGGGTTGCTGTGCAACTACAAACCGAACTAAAGCACATAAGCACTTGGTGTGTGGAATCTGGGGCAATGGTCAACCCAACGAAGGCAGCAGTGACATGGTTCTCTTTGAATAGCCATATTGTCAACACTCCAACACCAACTGTAAATCTGTGTTCAGAGACTGTGGAAAGAACGAAGCAATGAATTACCTGGGGATACATTTTGAACAAAGCCTTGCTTATAATGAGCACATAGACAAGGTGATAACAAAGGCCAAGCGGGGGTCTGGCTGCAATGCGGGTGATGGCGGCAACAAACTGTGAGCAGCACCATCTGTGTCTTCTATATGAGGGTCTGGTCATGTCTGTTTTTGAGTATGCGATGGCGATCCTGACTCTCAGCCGTAAGCAGATGGAAAGAATGGAAAGGATACAGAATGAAGCTATGCATATTATTCTTGGATATACATGAGATACTGCATGCAGGGCGATGTGCTATCTTCTTGATTTTCCAACCATTGGAGACAGAATACAAATTTGCAGAGCACGTGCCTACCTCAGAGTCAATGCAAAACACACAACATCCACTGCATAGTGAAATTAAGAAGGTAAAGGACAGCAGGTTAAAAAGAGGAAAGTCTTGGATGGGTCAAGATGAAGACATTCTTCAACAGATGTGTTCACTTGAGGCCTTAGAACCTGGCGAGGAGTGGGTACAAGTGCAAAAAGATTTCTGTATGTCCTTTTCAGTTTGCATCCAACTAGAAAGAAAATGCAGACAAGAAAATCCAGCTGCTATGGAGGCGGAAGTACAAGCATTGATCTTTGAGAATTCGTTAGACGGTGATGCTGTCATTTACACAGATGGATCGGTCGTTCGACGAGGCCGGAGGGAAAATTGTGAAGGAGGATTCTGGTGCTTTTGCTTTAACCACAAGTAGCCTGACTATGGAAGTCATGGCAGTAAGTAAAGAATAACATGGCTCGAGACACAGACATTCACTAGCGCATGTTTCCTTAGTGACTCAATTAGCACGCTCAAGAGGATAGAGATGGGGTGGATCCAAAGAGAGTGGTTGCTGTCTCTGAAACAGTCTCGGCTGGCAAAGATTGTTAAGCTTGTTAGGTAATTTGATTTTTTATATCATATCTCTTGTTTATCATAATCAAGCAGCTTTAACTTTAAGACTAAGATGATCAAGCCTTAGTCAATTGTTACGTTTGTTTTTCATAACTATAGTATTATAATATATAATATACGACGCAAATTGAAAAGATAAGGAGGGTAGGGGTCCCCGCCCACACCACACAACCAACATTACACAATGCCAACATCAACAAAAAAGACATCAATCAATTATCAATAGGAGAGTTTATTCGCAAACAAGTTGCGAATAAATGAAGTCTCTATTCGCAACCAAGTTGCGAATAAAGAAGTATCTATTCGCAACCAAGAGTAGATACAAACAAGCTGTGGAAAATCCTTTAAAAAAATATGGAGTGAGTACACATCTAACAAACCAATGTAGAAGCTTATACTTATACAATTAAGCAGCCATGAGCAGGGAATGCCCAAGTCTGCCCCTGCCTGAAGTCTTCTTCTTCTTCTTTCATTCGCCTGAAATAAGCCTATAACTGCAATGTTGTCTCTTGTATGAATCCAACAGTCTTTTTTAGTTCATTCAGCGGTCCATAGAGTTTATCTTCCACTGTTGTCTCTCTAGGCCAGAAGGTTCGCCTGGATATGTTGTAGTTTGGGCAATCCTGGAGTATGTGCTCTGCTGTCTGCAACGCCAAACCACATTGGCTTCCGGTCCAATGCTGTATCTATAAATAACAGACCGGAAGAACAGCATTATGTGTTCGTGTGTCGAGTAAGACCATAGTCTACTCTTGCAAAAGATAGGTGCTGAAGACGGAGGCAGCCAGCCAGGAGGCGCACCACAGAAATCAGGCTGCCACGCAATAACGCCGTGAATTATGTCGACAACTGCTACATGTTATGGTGCTCGCCCTGCTCTGGTCCAACAGACAGGTGCACTGCCGGGCCTTATGCCTCGTAAGGGTCTAACCACAAATAATGGAGGTTCTTCTCAGATGTCCAGCGGAGCCAGAGGGCCTGACAATAGACCGTCTGGCCGTACCAAACAAAGACTTAAAATAATGCACTGGAATGCAGAGGGTATCACCAAAAAAAGAATAGAACTAGAAAACATCTTGGCCAGGACACAATAGATTACGCAACCACATGTATACAAAATTCAAGATTGGTGACTCAGCCATGTGCCTGAAGTCTGAGTGGGTTTATCTGATGGTGAGGGACAATGGTAATAGGAAACATAATCCACATGCAAATAACAGTCCAGTGCACTCTCCAGTAGTGGCAGCTATGGTACTTCAATTTTAATTCACCGCAAACAAGAAGTATCCCTTAGAGCCTCATCGACAGTGAGGGCCCTATGTGCCCAAAAGCTTAAAAAACATCCATCGATCGGTCCAGCAGTCCACCAAACACTAAACCGGAAAGTGATTGCCGGACCGATGCAAATGAGGCTCTAAGGGATACTTGTTAATACTTGTTTGTTTGCGGTGAATTAAAATTGAAGTACCGCAGCTATTAGTAGTTGCACGTATATTGGCTACGCTTGCGTTCTGCTTCCAAATCGCTGCAGCTTGGTTTCGAACGCGGTATGCAGGATTACAAAATGCATTCATAACCACTTCACTACAGACCCGGCGACTATTCATGTTTGTTTCAGAAGGTACAGTTAGTTGGATGTCTTTTACAGGACATCACAATCAACCACAGCATTTATTCCAGAAGTTGGTGTTGTTGTTGCCTTCCGCATATGCCGTTAGGCGTCGTGGAGAAGGTTAATTGAAGCTCCAGTGCCTGTCCTCCAATTTCCTCCAGTTTACCCGATAAATAATAATTACTATCAGTTACCAGTAAGTTGCCGGTCTCTCTGGCCGAGGGGTTACAACACTTTCTCCGTAATCCCGTTTATCACGCAGAGTCTTGTAGCAGGGCGAGAGCTGGGAGCGGTTCGACCCCCGCTGGTGACTTGTGGGATAACTGAGCCGGCCGCTCAGAAAGCAATGACAAACTACTGAGCGTAATCTTGCCAAGAAATCAACATACAGCTGAAAGAAGATGATGTTGACAGCGATGTCCTTTAAAGGATATGCAAAACATTTATTTACCAGTAAGTTAGCTAATTTTGTCAAAATGCCGAATAACTGTATTTGTACATAGTTATCTTGTCGCTTTCACTTAATAAATTTCTGAAAAATGAAAAAAAAAAAAAAAAATTTCGCCGGCGGGGAATCGAACCACGGTAACCTCGGTTGCAAGCCGCTACGCTACTTTGACCACGATAACAGCTTAACACAAATGTTTCATATAGTCAAGCACATGTCTATGACGTCACTTATGTCACATGACTAGATTTTGGTTGCGAATAAAGACTTCGTTTATTCGCAACCAAACACTTCGATTATCAATCATTTATTTCTCCATGTCATCAACGACCACGTCACACGTCACAGACAATAATAGAAGGTTTTGATGAAGGCAAATATTACAGATGTAATGCGAAGCAAGTATTTATTTTACCTTGTTGTAGTCTTTCCAACACCACCTTTTCCACCAACGAAGATCCATTTCAAACTGGTCTGCTCTATCACATTCTGTAGTGTCGGTTCATAATCCAAAACAATATCGTCGTCCGCCATCTTCCGCTTACGGGAGACTACTCTTTACACCCGTCAATCAATATTCATTCATTCATTTAGTCATCATCATCATCGTCTTCCACTTCTGCCGTTTAGCGTCGTGGAGAGCAATAATTTGCGCTCCAGCGCCCGATGGGCGGCACTGGATAGTGTCATTCCATGTGCTTGTACAATGTCTTTGATATCTTAAATCCATTTTCTTCTTGGGCGTCCTCTTGATACGTCGCAGATGATCTTTGATGCAGAGTCAGTGAGGGAGTTGATGGTGTTGCATATTCTAACGACATGGCCAAACCACTTGATCTTCTGCCTTTCAATAGTTAGTTAGTTAGTTAGTCGACAGATCATCCTCATTGCACATTGAACCATTCAGTCCATAAGTGCTCGGATCCCTTCCTCAGCAAATCCCGCAACGTGTAGCGGCTAACAACACCAGTTCTGTGCTGGTTTATCAACCTTCTTTGGCTTCCTGCATAGTCCTCTTGTCTGGCTACACCTGTTTTAACTGGCTGTTCTCGCAGTCTGACCATGGTTGTAGATTCGCAGTCATCACTTGGTTCTCGCAAAAGTCTTACTTCTCGTAGAACATTCAGAATGTCAGCCTGGTCCATGGCGCTTCCGCCCTCCACATTAGCCATACCTGCGAGCTTGTCAGCCCGCTCACTCCATTGTACTCCCGCATGCCTTGGCACGAAGATGAAACTAATCTTTGCCAGCCGAGACCGCTCCAGAGACAGCAACCACTCTCTTCGGATCCACCCCATCTCTATCCTCTTGAGCATGCTCATTGAGTCGCTAAGGACACATGCCCTAGTGAATGTCTGTGTCTTTAGCCATGTTATTGCTTTACTTACTGCCATGACTTCCATATTCAGGCTACTTGTGGTCTCAACAAAAGCACCAGAGTCCTCCTTCACAATTCTCCCTCCGGTCCACGCCGTAAAGGCCCATGAGCTTCTCACATGTCGGACGACCGATCCATCTGTGTAAATGACAGCATCACCGGCTAACGAATTCTAGAAAATCAACGCCTGTACTTCCGCCTCCACTGCAGCCGGATTTTCTTGTCTGCATTTTCTGTCTAGTTAGATGCAAACTGAAAAGGACGTACAGAAATCTGTTGACACTTCTACCTACTCCTCGCCTGGTTCTAAGTCCTCCAGTGAACACACCTGTCGAAGAATGTCTTCCGCTTGACCCATCCAAGCCCTCCTCTTTTTAACCTTCTGCCCTTCACCTTCCTAATTTCACTATGCAGTGGATGTTGTGTGTTTGCGTTGACTATGAGGTAAGAACGTGCTCTTAAAATTTGTAGTCTCTTCAATGGTTGGAAAATCAAGAAGGTAGCGCATAGCCCTGTATGCTGTATCTCTTGTACATCCAAGAATAATGCGCATAGCTTCGTTTTGTATCCAGTCCATCCTTTCTATCTGCTTATGGCTGAGAGTCAGGATCGCCATCGCATACTCAAAACCAGACATAACCAGCCCCTCATATAGGCGGCATAGATGGCGCTGCTCACAGTTTGCTGCGCCATCACCCGCATCGCAGCCAAACCCCGCTTGGCCTTTGTTATCACCTGGTCTATGTGCTCATTATAAGCAAAGCTTCGATCAAAACGTATCCCCAGGTAATTCATTGCCTGCGTTCTTTCCAGTCTCTGAACACAGATTAACAGTTTATGTTGGAGTGTTGACAATATGATTATTTAAAGAGAACTATGTCACTGTTGCCTTTGTTGGGTTGACCATTGCCCCAGCTTCAGCACACCAAGTACTTATGCGTTTGAGTTCGGTTTGCAGTTCAACAGCAACCTGATCTCTATCCTTACCCTGACGATACACTAAAATATCGTCGGCATATGACAATGTCCTCCCCGGTCCAGTGATCTGCTCCTTGATGCTAGCACTCCCTATACTGTTATTGTACATGTCTGCTAGTTTCTCTAACTCGTTGTCGGTACACCTATTGATGTCGTCGTATCTTATGCCATTTAGCCCTGAAGCGCTGTTTTTTTTTTTTTTAATCGTCGAAGCACAGCCTTGATTTCTTTCACTGTCACTGTGTTTTCAAATGAGCGAGAGGGGTAAACTCTTTGTCAACCAATCAAATGTATACTACTGTACAACACCAGTAAGTTTGTGTGTCTACGTAAGATCAGACCCTTTATGGACTACAGTGTCAACCCCAACCTATTCTAACCATGACGACTTACTCCATAGTCCACTGACGAATTAGTTCCAACTAATTACCTAGTAATAACACAGCGTGTCACTGATGAGTATGGCATAAATGACACGAGGGGAGGCCCCGGGAGCGTGTCAGCGACCCATGGAGTGTGAGGAAGAACACATGACAAGGGCAGGATACAGGTAGAGCATGGGTAGAGTAGGACAGGACTGTATACCCAGCGGGAGACAGGACCTAGGGTTAGAGACTGGACACGTCCTTGAACGACAGCCCAACCTTGGACTAGACGACCTGAGACATCAGCTATCAATAGACGGCTGAGGTACAGGACAACACCAAAATAACGAGACATCCGACTTAGCACGGACGGCACGATGACCAAAACGCCACGTGACCACAAACCACGATAGGAAATGGCAGACTGGACTTGACGGTGGTTGAGAGAGGAGTGTTTCGATAACTGAGAGAGCGCTTGCTGAGTGCCTCATATAAGATTTACTATTGTTTGTGAGAGTGCTGCTAGCAGATAGCCTGTGCGCTGATATGTATGCAATGGTTTGTGATGCGAGAACGCATGAGTGCTTGGCGCTATAATGTTCGCATGATTTCACCAGAGATGCTAGTGCGTGATTATAACTCATGTTACATGCTTGCTTGTAAATAAATGTCGATACATGTGACTTGATTGTTGACACGTTTATTGCACATGTATTACAGTACTGTCATGTCTAATGTAACGAGTCATTGATTTAATGAGATGTTGACATGCATGCAGGGATTAGGATGGGCAACTCTGTTCTTCTTGGCGTTTTGCCGTTTCCTTACAACACTACGCTTATCCATCCAGGCCTTCTCCACCTCAAAATTCCACCAGGGTCGCTGCTCCCAGCTTTGTTTCCTGCCCTGAAACTTTCTGCGCTCGTCGAGCCTTATTTTACTCACCACATCTTGCCCTGTACTGTCATACTGGAAAGTCTTGACCGTTGACTTGTGCTGCCTGGTTCTGCCTTTCTCCACCAATATGCTGCAAGGGTGGTGGTCGCTGCCATGGTACCATAGGACACCCCATCTACACACTGTACTGAGTGCAGGAGAAACCAGCGCCAGATCAATAGCACTGTCCTCATCACCTGGGCGGCTTGCTGTTCTGGTGAAACAGTCACTGTTGATACAAACCAGATCAATGGTTTCAAGTGCAGTCTCGAGCTCCTCCCCCTGTCTGTTGGAGGAAATGTTTCCCCGTGATCTGCTTTTAGCGTTGAAATCGCCACAGAAAATGACATCTTTTTCAGGACCTAATATGTCACTTAAGCACTGCCACTTCTGGGAATCAACACTCGCGTTACGGGCATAAACATTAACCAACACGAATGGTAGATCGGATTGAACTCTGACCGCCTGTATTTGTATGTCGTCATTGTCCCAGCAGGACATGTCTAGCTACGAAGCAATCATACTGTCACGGATGAGAATCGCCATTCCCTGGTCTCGCCTGTTGTAGATACATTTGAAGCCGGCAATTCAGAGTATCTGATCACCCAGTCTCGTCTCCTGGAGTGCTACAATGTCGTTCCTGTAAATCAGGTTTTCGAGAATATGGCCACGTTGTTTTACGCTGGCGCAGTTCCAGTATAGGATGCGAGTATACCCGAGGCCCAGACGGTTACATTTAAGTCTAAAACGTCTTACCCCTCCACGCTTATCTCGCTTGCGGCCACCATGTTGGCCCCGTCGCCTTGTCTTGTTGACTGCCTTCAGCAAGGAACACACAAATTGTTCCGCCATGTTGAAAAGACCGAACACCACAGAACGACACACGCTGCGAAAATTCACTCAAGGATTGCTTCGCTCAATGCACGAAACTCCGTAGCATCGGCGCAGATCTTGAGAAGAAACTCCTGGTTTTACATCCTGGCACACAAATTACACGTAGGAGATGAAAATATCCATCCCCTACGCGAAAAAGGTGTCGTTCAATAAACGTGGCACAAGGTCTGTCTAATAACATTTCTTTCTCGGTCTCGGATTGTTAAGTTAGCAGCTGTCCTCGAGCATCTCATCTCACATGTGTTGATTTTGCGAAAGTGTGATTTGGATAAAATCCCAGTTTGAGACTGGTAGCATAGAGTTGGTGTGAATATGCTGTTTATTATCTGTCGTTTTGCGGACATGGGCATATTCGTATGTTTCAGAATGGGTGATAGTTGATATGTAAGTGCACTAGCTTTTTGTCATCTGATTTCTATTTCTCTGTCCAATCTGCCATCTTCTGTGATCATACTTCCAAGATATTTGAATACTTTAACTTGTTTCAGAGATGTGCTATTTATCTGTATACTTAGTGGACCAAGATATCTATTTTTTTTTTTTTTTTTTTCGCGTTTCCATCCTATTTCAGGATATTGCGGTCAACACCAGCATCTTTCAGCTGTATGTTGATTCCTAGGCTAGATTACGCTCATCAGCACGCCACGACTTTCTGAGCGACCGGCTCCATACTCTCATAAGTCACTTTTGCGATTCGAACCACTGCTAATTCTCGTCGCGTCACGTGACGAGAGTATTCGGAGTTAGCGGAGAAAGCTGCTAACCCCTCGGCCACGGAGCCGGTATCTCTATATAGATATCTATTAACTTGCATTATTTCGGTTTTGGCTGTGCTTATACTCATATTGTATCTGCTGCATGTTGAACCCAGATTTTTAATATGATTTTGTGGTCTGCCCTCGTAGTTATAAAACAGGCACTGATCGCCTGCAAACAGAAGTTCATTTATTTCCAGTGGATCAGTTGTTTCATCTGAAGTAAAGAGTTCTAAATTTTCTGAATCTGTTCTGTCAAGATTTGCTTCTTTGGATATTATGTCCATGTAGATATTAAATAGCAGAGGAGAGAGCACGCATCCCTGCCTCACTCCTGTATTGACTGTGATCATATCTGATATGCTTTATTGTGTTCTTACTGCACTTCGACTCGAGTGGTAGATGGCTATGAAGTTTTCTAGCAATTGTCCTTATATCCCATGGTCTTCAAGGATGGTCCATAATGTGTGTCTCTATCGAAAGCCTTTTCCTGATCTGCAAACACAATATTCTGCTGGTCACTATATTCGATGGTTAAAAAAACAAAACAAAAAAAAAACAACATTGAATTCATTCAGTAGCATGTCCTTTTAAGATTCTAATTTGAAAAAAAAAAAAAAAACAACACTACACCCGTTCAACCAGCTCTGTTGTGTTGGTTATATTTACGGTGGTTTATCGTGCGAGATAAGTTTGTCTCGTTTTCTGCGTCAGTGGCTTTTAGATCTTGAAGTGTTTGTGCCCGTGACCTCAGCTGGGGGATTGCCCGGCGGGTTCTCCTTTGTGTCCGTTTCCTCTTGTGGTTTCTTTTGTCCGTGTTGGCTCCTGGTACGTCTTGGTTGACTGGTTGTAGTAATTATAAGGACTCTTTATTTGATCTGTTTGCCTCATGGTCTGTCAAGTGTCCGTAGAAGCTTTTCGATGGCTTCCTCTCCTCTTTTGTTCTCTTTTTCTATATTTGTTTGTTTGTTTTTTTATTTTTGAGTTTATTTTTCACGTCAAAGTCTTTTTTCCATGCGATGTATTCCTCTTTGGTCATTTCAGGTGTGTCGGATTCGCCTCTAGGCTTTCTTAAGAGGTCTTGCGGGATATTGGTTTCCCCTTGAATTTCTTGGACATCGTGGTTGGACTGCTGGCTTTAGTTTGCGGTTTCTGGTTGGCCTTTGGTTTGGGTTCCTCTTGTAGCTTCTCTGCGGTCTTTTGCGTGCCGAGTGGCTAGAACGCCAGATTCTCCTTTGGGAGACCTGGATTTGAATCCTCGGTAAGGTGTGGGATGTTTTTCTGTAGGGAGGAAAAAGAAAATCCTAACCTAACCCGCACAGTTCGTGACGACTGCACTAGCCAGGCGGCCTTAATTCCTAATGCTGAAAGCTTCCCCCTCCCCCGCCATACACTGCACGGTGCTATATAGGCAGTAAATTAGTTTTTTCATCTGACTTTTTTTTTTTGGGGGGGGGGGGGGGGGGGGTCTAGCTCCATTTCGTTTCTTAGCAGTTCTCGTTCTGTCTTGATGGCTTGTAGAATTTCTTCATTCTCCTTTTTCATCTGTGCCATGCGCCCCATCTCTTGCTGGACGCTGTACTGGATTTCCATCATGTCAGCCAGTAGCTTTTCGATGTCATTGGTTGGTGTCCGTGCCATCAGTGTCTTGACTTGCTTCTTCAGCTCGTCAATCTGTCCTTGGAATTAAGCTTTTTCAGCTTGTGAGATGCCTGTGGCTGTCTCGCACCTCTGCCGTGCTTCTTTGAATGGGGAGTTTGTGATTATGGCAGTCTTTAGGACGTCTCTGTGCCCTTGGAGGTACGGGCAGCCCAGGTATCTTGCTCCGTGTTTGCCATAGCAGTTGGCGCATTTTTTCTTGTCTTGGGCTTTCGGAAGTCCTTGTTCTGTTTGGCCAGCGGACATTCCTTGAATGCAAGGTGTTTGGCGCAGTATCGACAGATCTCTGTCTTGCTGTGGCATGTTGTTCGGCCTGTTCGGCATGTTGTAGCCGGCCCTCTGGCATCTTGAGCATTGTGTTATTATCGGAATGAATCTTTCCGGCTGTTGCACCTTCTTGTTTATCGACACTTGGCTTGGCATCTCACTCCCCTCTGTTGTCACCAATGCTAAAGTTGTGGGAATCTTGGAGTAGTTGGAGTATGTCAGACGCCGCCCCGCCTTCAAGATTCGGATTTGGAGATTCTCCTGTTGTAACTGCTTCCGGATCTGGTCATCTGTGAGCTCCAATTGGACACTCTTGATAACCCATCTGATCGTCTGTAAGTCGGTGTTTCCGACTCTGGTGTCTATCTCCTCCCTGCTTCTGAAAAGTCTTGGCTCTTGTCTGTGGTGAGTTGTCGTCGGACTTCCTCGTCGTAGCTTCATTTGGGGTTACTGTAGGTTCTGGTTCTTTGCTGCAGCTCGCAGGCAGGTTCTCTCCTCTCGTCTTCTTTAACGGCATGGCGGCTTCCACACTGCTCATCTTTTCGGGTGTCTTTTGTTGTTAGTCTTGCAACGTGCCATTTTCTCCCCCGTATCAGTTATCCTCAACTCCACTCTACTATTATCTTGGATACTTCCGATGTAAATTTGTGAATTTCCATCCTAATCTCTCACTTCTCTCCACCAAGCCATAAGTATATGCTATTACATCATCACCCCTAGTGAGATCTATTGTCTTATTTCCAGCTTCTCATCCAGTTGTGCTATTTCCTACATTTCTCTTTCATGGTTATGCGGATTTGATGATATATGATTATATGTCCGGTCTCCGAGTGCTTGAATCCACTCTTTCTCTATAGGCATATCTTTTACCCGTAACTCTTGCATGGTTGTCTTCTCTACACTTATATGACATTCCTCTCGTGTGTCTTTCTCTTTTTCTGTCAGTGATGTTTCTGTGTAGAGCAGGGGTAGGCAAACTACGGCCCCCGGGCTGCATGCGGCCCGGCAACTGATATTATGCGGCCCTCGAGGGCATTTAGAAATAAAAATGTTTACTTCGTTTTTAAATTACTCTTATTTTGTTGAATCTTACAGAATTTTATGTACCGTTATGGTTGTTTTAACATTTTTGATAAAATTTATTTCTAATTTTATATTTTTGTAAACAGTGCTTGACCTTCGTAGTGTAAAGCTAAAATGCGAATAAATGGATTTGATGTAAACAAAGTGGACATAATATAAATTCGGCCCCCAATAGCTTTACATTTGTCATTGTGGCTTTACACACAAAAAGTTTGCCCACCTCTGATGTAGATGTTTTCTGGTGTCACTTGCAAATCCTTGAATAAACCATTGACTGGGTCAAAGGATATATAGACTTGATTGGGAGGAGGCCTTGCATGCATCATTGTCCTGTGTAGGGGTATCTCTAATACTGTCCAGTACATCCTCCACCCCTTTTCAAACATTACTATTTACCATATTTCCCATTGTATTTCCTAGAGCTTGAGCACACCCAGCCCTTACTCAATAACAGACAGTAAAGATGATGATACAGGAGGAATAGCACTCTCTGTTCCATATAAGCAGCTACCATAGTGTTTATGTCTGTTTCCCATTCATTCATCTTTGTGTAATTTGGATATGCTAAAAACTGGCAACCTGTTTGTTTTCTCAGCCTGCGAATCCATGAAACCCATTGCTTAATTAATTCTTATATTTTTGGTGTTAACTAAGTTCTAATATATGGGGTACCCAAGGCAGACAAGGGCGCATATGGTTCTAACATCCACGTTATCAAACAGAGTGTCACTGATCTCTCCATTGAACACACTTATGATCCATTTGACCAGACAAGGGTTAATATTCTTCAGTTCATCAAGCTTTGCAAATCTGTACAAGGTGTTCAAAATCTACACAATCTTAAGCGTGTTTAAGATCTATTTACACAGTGACTGATTCTTGCTTGCTTTGAAATTTTTCATACTTTATGACTTCATGAAGTCTTCTATGTACGAGAATTAATTCTTTCTGTCTCAAGCAACACACCAGGTGTCGTTGGTTATTCTTCATGATAACGAAATCTGACAAAGTATTTGTTTTTACAAGGTGTGTGTATTTGGCCCTTGAGAAGGTAATATTAATAATAATATACTTTTGATTTTATTATTGTTATACCCCACCCTTCCACAATAGAACTTCTGCTGTGACTTGAGACTGAAAGAGGTAACAAGTTAATAAAGCAATAACTAGGTAATATAGGGGTAATATAACAAATAGCTGAGACAGAAAGAGTAAAGTAAAGTAAGTTATGTATGGAGTAATTAGTGAACATATGGTACATTGTTTATTGTAGAAGTATTTAAAAATTGGGTAATTCATGGAACCTAATGTCACAGAGACCTCACTATTCTTCACCTTAGAGTCAGTTTCTGCTCATCACTTTTACCCTAGTGTATTTGACACACTACTACTGGCACCTTGCCATCTTGACAGATGATAGATTGTTACATTGTGCTTCAAAAAGAAACAGGAATAATAACCTTCCCATAGCACAAAACCTCGGCTGAATTGTATAGACCATGTGTTGTCCATGCAGTATGATCCCTCTCTTGGCCTGCCTAGTTTACTTTAGAGGAAAGGTAACACCAATATATCTGGAACAAGACTAGCTACAAAAGCAGCCAGATCACCAACGCAATGCTCTAACTATCTGACTAACGTAGCTTCGAACCTAGACCAGTTGCCAATCAAGGCTTAGGGCCTGGTCGACTCTGCCATGACATTTAGTCTTTAGGTTGCATTTCCAGCAACACACCAGGATAAGGCTTGTACCCTCCTAGTTGCACTCCTCCACACAATGGCATAATTTTTACCCACTGCATGTCTTATATAGCCAGTTATGTATAGAAGCATATCATTGATAAATTCGGAAATATAATTGGGCCATATGCTCTGTTATTGCTGTCTTGACAATGGATAGCATGAGATAACAGAACCTGTGAAGTCGGAGTGGGTTTACCTGATGGTGTGGGATACTGGTAATAGTGAAAGCTAATCCACAAGCAAAAATAAGTCCAGCACACTGGAAGTAGTAACACATATATGGACTAACTTGAGTTCAAATGGAGCAAATACAGAAAAAGAACAAATGAGATAGCATTGATAATAGAAAATAGAGATCATTGGAGCACCATCGGATATATAAAAGAAAAATCTTATGTATATGAGATCCTTCATGACTGCCCATTGTAGAGTTTAGAACAATATTTATTATGTGTCCTTGATTGACTAATGAATAATTAATATCACCCTTGATGCTGCTTTGTGGACATCCTCATTGTGGCTTTACAAGGCTGAGATGGTTCATCTCTACAGGATATTCTTTGGTTCATCTGTATAACCTACATTTGAGATTATTCTTAATGCTTTTCAGTTGATCCTTAAACCTAATGTTTTTGGGGTTCACTTTGGGTGTGTTAGTGTAATTGTAAGGGAGTTATGCTGATGTCATGAACAAAGCTGGACAAGAGTTTGATGCATGCCCTTGTTGTCCTCTAGGAGAAGAAAAGACTGGCCACTATTCCTCCGTGCATTCAGGCCTATAAAATGTGATGGTCCTTACACTTCACAGACCCATAGCAAGTTCCTTCTTCAGGACTTTTGCCCCAGCTCCAGGAACAATATGGCTGACACGAAGTGATGAAAAAATACACTCCTATCACATTTAGTGGATTATTTCATAATTACGCAATTCCTTCAATAACCAGTAATAGGTCAAATATATATTACTCTATCAATATTGAATGTAAGCAGGCAAGGATTATATCAATAACAGCAAGACCAATATTTCAGAACAAAATACTTTATTCACAAAGCATACTGAAAATTACATGTGAGATCTCATCATTTAATTTGTTAAATCGGGTAAGATTTCTGGATGTGTCTGATGATAATTATTAAACTGATGTTTACATAATATGTCATTTGTTAGAATACTGTAACCATTTTTACATGTTACTGAAATATTTCCTAAAATTGGTCTCTGATATCAGACATGAGTTTCTTTGTTTTATATAAACACAAACTATCAAAAAGAGGTCACTGATTGATATGATGAAGACATAAATGCCAATGTGACAACTACCACAAATAATATGTTTGGTGCATTAAGCTAATCTAATTTGTTTATTTCAGCACTAGAAGTATACAGCTGTGTTAAAAAAACAGACATAATCAGCATTTATGTCTTCTTCTTCTTCTTCTTCTTCTTCTTCTTCTTCTTCTTCTTCTTCTTCTTCTTCTTCTTCTTCTTCTTCAGCATTCCGAGCCATTGAGGTTCTTTTCTGCAGTTACAATAGGTCTCCATTCGTCTTTCTGGTTGACCTTCTCTTGCCAGTCACTGATTCCAAGTGCTTGTAGGTCTGTATGTATATTATCTCTCCACCATCTTCTTGGTCTACTTCAGGGTCTACGGTCATTTATTTCTTGAGTGTAAGCGAGTTTTGTTTTCCTATTGTCTTTCATTCTTTCTATATGCCCCAGCCATTGTAGTCTATTAGCCTTCATGATACCAGTGATTAGCGGGGACTTAAACAGATCATAAATGTCTTTTTTTCTTTTTCTAGGCCTAATAATAGAGGATAGTCAGCTTCTGTGGCTTAGGGGTTAGTGAAATGCTGTTTCACAATTCATTAATATATCAAGGTGAATGTTCAAAATAAAATGTGGGCCTTTTGGAAGCAAATTGCTTTGCATTGATGGTATAAAGCGTTGGTCATTCAGAAAGCAATGGTAAAATTATAAGCATAACATTTCCTCATAAATAAATAGCCAATAAATGTTGGGGTTTGTTGCAGCATCCTGCAAAGGACACGCAATTAACTTTTTAAAATTTACTGTTAATAGAACTATAATCAACTGTATTGAATGACTGCAAATCATAAACGAAACGAGCTTTAATGTAAGTACACAAATATAATGACATTGTAAACGATTCCAGAGATGAATAAGCTACTTAAAGTTAGATTATGAAGTTATAGAATATTGAAAATAAAGAGAGATTCTGAGTAATCTCACAATTATCCAATTTCATTTGTTTCTTGCTGATGTTGAAGAACTAAGAATATGCTGTGAATAATGAGAATAATAAATTGACAAGTTATATAATATACATTACTAATTTGATTTTTAGTGCAGTTGAGATAGATGTGTCTCATGTTTAATATATTTTCACCTCAATAAAGAAAGCAAAAAGAATTAATTTGGCTTCACATTCATATATTTTCCCACATAAAACAAATACAATTAGACAAGTTAGAGTCATGATAGATGCAACACTTATTTTTCTGAAAGTATTTATTAATAAAAATGTGTGGCAGCTAGTATATTATTCCTCCTGTAAAATAATATGTTGCAATCTTTGAAAACTGTTGTCATTTGTATTGGATGCATATACATTTATATTACTTATGTCACAAATGGATATATGTTTAGTGGCATAAGGTCATGAAAGGGATTTTAACTCTTTCAATACAAAATAAATCACCACACTTTTATTGATTGCTCAAAATATAATATGCTTGTTTGATTTTCTTCTGTCCCTACATGTGTTGCTTGAGAAAAAACTTCTCTGGATAGAAAGGTTTTAAGTTACGTCTGTTTGGAAAAGACAGTTTTAAGCTAGAGATATAATATCCATTTCTAATAATAAAATTGTACACATGGCAATGACTTCCATCAAAAGGATAGGGAAACAGCCTGTGTTGACAGTCATGATGTGGCTCATACATACAAATGAACCAGTATCCATGCATATTTACTGCAATTAGTAATTTACCATAACTCTACTTTCAGTGTTCTTACTTGTGGTGTTTCAATGCTGTCATGTCTACTGTTTCATTGTCTGTTAACCCTTGCTTGATCACGATAGCAAATCTACCAAATTTGATGAAAATGCTAAAATATGTTATGGAATACTATTGTATATATATACTCCGATCTTACTGATAATAATTTAGATAACTGTCATTGTACTCAAGTATCAGATTGCTATGATCAAGTTATCAGATGTAACAAGAAACAAATCATAAAAATAAACAAAGGAAACTGAGAATAACAGTAATAGTAACTAATTATATGTATCTGAATGTGAAAATGTCTATGTAATATGGATTTGTCTTTCTCCCTTTGTGTTAGGCCAGAGAAAAAGTATTTCAAAAGGAATGCCAGTAATGGAAACCACCCCAAAATGTTGATAACTTCAGAATATAGATATCAACAAATATCATCACCATCATCATCATCATCATCATCTTCCACTTCTGCCGTCAAGCGTCGTGGGGAGGAATAATTTGCGTTCCAGCGCCCGGTGGACGGCACTGGATAGTGTCATTCCGTGAGGTTGTACAATGTCTCTGATGTCGTCAATCCATTTTCTTCTTGGACGTCCTCGTGGTCTCGTCGCAGATGATCTTTGATGTAAGGCCAGTGATGGTAGTTGTTGATGTTGCATTCTAATGACATGGCCAAACCACTTGATCTTCTGTCTATCAATAAATGTGGCACAAGGTGTTGATCCCACAGTCTGTCTGATAGTAGCATTTCTTACTCGGTCTCGGATTGTTAAGTTGGCAGCTCTCCTCAGGCATCTCATTTCGCAGGTGTTGATTTTGCGAAGGTGTAATTTGGATAAAGTCCAGGTTTGAGATTGGTAGCATAGGGTTGGTGTGAATATGCTGTTTATTATCTGTCGTTTTGCGGACATGGGTATGTTTGGATGTTTCAGTAAGGGTGATAGTTGATATGTAAGTGCACTAGCTTTTTGACATCTGATGTCAATTTCTCTGTCCAATCTGCCATCTTCTGTGATCATACTTCCAAGGTATTTGAATTCTTTAACTTGTTTCAGAGGTGTGTTATTTATCTGTATATTTAGTGGGCCTGGCGATCTGCTAACTTGCATTACTTCGGTTTTGGCTGTGTTTATACTCATATTGTATCTGCTGCAGGTTGAACTCAGATTAGTAATATGATTTTGTAGTCTGCCCTCATCGCTGTAAAACAGGCACTGATCATCTGCAAATAGAAGTTCATTTATTCCCTGTGGGTCAGTTGTTTCATCTGGAGTAAAGAGTTCTAAATTTTCTGAATCTGGTCTGTCGAGACTTGCTTCTTTGGAAATTCTGTCCATGTAGATATTGAATAGCAGGGGAGAGAGCACACATCCCTGCCTCACTCCTGTATTGACTGTGAACATATCTGATATACCTTCCTGTGTTCTTACTGCACTTTGGCTCGAGTGGTACATGGCTATGATATTTTCTAGCAGTTGCCCTTCTATCCCATAGTCTTCAAGGATGGTCCATAATTTGTATCTGTCTACTCTATCAAAAGCCTTTTCCTGATCTACAAACACAATATTCTGCTGGTCACTATATTCAATAGTTTTTTCACAAATTTGTCTAAGTGTAAATAATGCAACAAATATCACTACATGATATTGAGCCAAACGGCAGGAGCCCAAATGCAACTGGACTGGTAACAATAACAACAGTAAAATCCAAACCAACACTGATTTAACATCTAAGATAGTCAACAACATGTTCAGCACCAAAGGTCATGACAGTGACAGTGAAGATTTAGTGCACAACTTTACAAACCATTAATAAGCAAACCATTACAAACATCAAAAAAGGAATGTGAAACCTATAGATACATGCCTAGGCAATAAGACACCTGCGATACTGATTTCTTTAAAAAAAATAATGCAAATACAATTTCTTTTTTAAAAACAAAACGGCCAGAAATGGTAAAATGTAAGTAATGTACATTGTGAATAACAATAGCATAAAACTGATAAACAAAATAAAATAAAAAGCAAAAATAACTTTAAGAACTGTCTTTAAATGAACCAAGATTTGTGTCAATATAAATAAGTGAAAGTATTAATTCTATTCCTGACTTTAAAGATAATGCGAAAGAGGATAAGGAATACACAAAACAATGAGAACTTTCAATCAACGTTATTTGATAGTTAAGTCTGACAGCTAGGACACTATACACATTGAAATATAAGCATTACAATGTAGTTAACAGTAGCAACAAACTGGATATATATATATATATATATATATATATATATATATATATATATATATATATATATATATATATATATATATATAGATCCATCCTAGGGGTGACACGACTTTCTCCGTAATCCTGTTTATCCACGTGGGGTAACAAAGCTCGCGAGGATTGGTAGCGGTTCTCATCGCATTGTGTGACTTACAGGATAAGTGAACTGGCCACTCAGAAAGCAATGGCAAACTACTGAGCATAATCTTGCCAAGAAATCAACAACAGCAGTAAAATGCTGGTGTTGACAGTGAGGTGTGTGTGGTATGTGTGGTGTGTGTGTGTGTGTGAGAGAGAGAGAGAGAGAGAGAGAGAGAGAGAGAGAGAGAGAGAGAGAGAGAGAGAGAAAGACAGACAGGCAGACAGAGACAGACAGACAGACAGAGACAGACAGACAGAGAACAAGAGAGAGACAGAGAGAGAGAGACAGAGACAGAGAGAGAGAGAGACAGAGAACAAGAGAGATTGAGAGAGAGTGTCTGTGTGTGAAGACAATGGCCTTGCACTGATTGCAACAGTGATCACTTCCCACTATGTGAATAAATAAAATTAAGATTGAAAACAGGGAAAAAGAGGTTAAGAACAATAGACTTAACAAAGATATCCAAAGATAAAATCAGAACATTACAGGCATTGTGAGAAACTGCTATAATGCAATACCCAAAATACAAAATGATGAACTGTATTTTCGTAGAGGACTTTTGTGTCTGCATTTTGGCAATGGCATTTTGGCAATGGCATGTAAATGGCATGGGTATTATATACAATGAAATGTTTTTTTTTTACATCTGTTCGAGGTTGTTTTGTTGCGTGAACTACATTTCGGAAAAAAATGGCATGGCAGGCTAGACAACATCTAGAACTATCGAGACTTTGTAGGGTAACATCTGGCTGGGATAGTGACTGCTGCTTTGATCAAGGATGAACTGCATGTTTCGTAGTGGACTTTTCTGTTGGCATTCTGGCGACGGCATTATGTACAGTGACAGTTTTTACATCTGTCCGAGGTTGTTGTGTTGCGTGAACTGCAGTTCGGAGATAAAATGGTGTGGCTGGCTAGAAAACATCTAGAAACAAAACACCAACATCTAGAAACATTGAGACTTTGTAGGTGAACATCTGGTTGTGAAAGTGACTGCCACTTCCATCAAAGATGAATGGTATGGTTCGTGGAGGACTTTTGTGGTGACATTCTGGTGGTGGCATTATGCGCAGTGTGCTTGAGCGGGCCATTGTTTGTCGAGACTCCTGTCTTTTGCACTTTTCACATGGGGCAGTGAGGAACATTTTATGTGATATTCACTAGCACAGGTACGGAGCATAATAGGGATGACCCGTTGCTGTGAGGTTGGAACAGCGACTGAACTGAACTGAACTGAACCCAAAATACAAAACAAAAATGAATAATGGGACGTGCTGAAACACTCCATCCATCAAACAAGCAAAGAAATATTACTGGAAAGAAAACGAAAAGCTAAAAAGAAATTGATGACTGAAGAGGTCTTAAAGTTGATGGACAAAAGAAAACAAAATAAACATGACAAAGAAGAATATGATAACACAAAGAAGGAAATAATAGGTACATGTGTAAGGGTAAAAGAAAATTAGTAAAATGAACAGTGCAACAAAATCAAAATGAATTCAATTAGAGATACAAAAATATGCATGAAGAAGTCACTGATGCTATCAAACATATTAAGAAAGAAAGAAACACCTTCACCAGAGAGAAATTAGAAGTACTGGAAGCATTTTGAATACACATATTAACTAAACCGTTGAATGCTATTTACAATAGTGAATACATAACTAGTGGTATGCTGAAATCTGTATTTATTGTTTACTTTAAAATGTTCAAAGAATCAACTTCATAAACTAGTCACTCTTACTTACAATTATAATGAGAAGAGCAAGAAGGAAAATGAAGTTGGAAATTAGTGAAGAAGAGTGTGTTTTTGTGGAAGGGAAAGAGACAAATAATGCTATACACACATTCTGAATACTAATAGAAAGATCAGTTGAGACACAGAAAGACCTATATTTGTACCTTATAGATTACACCAAGGAAGTCGATTAGTGAAACATGATGAAATAATTAAAATGTTGGAAGATATTAAAATTGATGGGAAAGATTTCAGAACAATAAAAAACATTTATTGGAACCAAGTAGCAGTAATTAAAATGGGGACTAAAGTGGGCAATTATGAACAGATAAAATAAGGTGTAAGGCATGGATGCATTTTGTCACCGGAATTCTCTTTTCTCTCTACAGCAAAATAATAGAGAGAAAGAGACTTTAAAAAAAATAAACCCTAGGAATATGAGTTAGAGGCTATAATATAAATAATCTGGATCATGAAGATGACACAGTATTAATAGCTGAAAATGTAAAAGATCTGTAAAAGATTATGGACATTGTAGTAATAAAGAGTATTAAAAAAGGCTTTCCTTAATATCAAGAAAAAAGAAACAATGTTTGTATCAAAGAAATAGACAATACCAAAATGTGATATACAAATATCAAGAAAAATGCTCCACCTAGTGAATGAATTCAAATATTTGAGGGCAATCATAACATTAGATGGAAAATGCATGACGGAGATTAAGAGCAAAATAGGCCAAGAAAAAGCTGCCTTTCAGAAGATGAACAGTATCTTTCTTATGTAATAAACAACTTTCATTGTATATCTAAAAGAGAGTACAAAAATGTTATGTTGAACCTATTGTGCTGTATGGCAGTGAAACTTGGAATGTGAATGAACAAACTATGAAGAACTCGGAGACAGCAGAGATTTGGTTTCTGAGATGAATGTTGCGAACATCTCGGACGGTCAGAGTAACTAACAACCTTTGCAAGGAAGATTCTAAGGAAAGCTGAACAGTATAAACAACTATAAGAAAGAGACAGACATTGTTCTTGATAATAAAATGGAAAGAGAGGCATAGAAGAACATCATAACAACAGGAAAGATCAACAGTAGACAAGGCAACCTGAAAGTAATAAAATTAGGAATAAAAAAATATGAAATAAAATATGTAAAAAGGGTTAAAGTAAATAAGTCTGATTCACTAATTAAGAAAATTTACAGCATGAATAAGATTTTAAAGCACATATTAGTTTAAAAATACAAAGTAACACATTTATTAAAAATGTGACAGTCATTTCCACAGTAATATATACAATTGAAACACAGTTTTGTTTAATAACTGACAGAAGGCAAACAGATACAGCATACATATTTCATGTACAATTGTACCACACTTAACTGCACACATAAAGAACAGTTTACTGCTGTAATAGGAAAAAATTCCTCTGGTATCAGCCTGTCAAAAAAAAGAGCCAAAATCCATTGTACAAACCAAATAAAGCATATAAACTCCACTGACACTGGCCATTTGCACACATTTTATATATTCATGAAATCATTAAATTATATTATTCATATTAAAGTTGAAAATGAAAGATATTGATAATAAGTAAAAAAAAAAAAAAGATTGACATTAGAATACATATTATGAATGGCTTACAGCAGACATCAATAAATCATAAGATATAGTTACTTTTCTCACTAATAAGAAATGTATTTGAAAAGTAAAATAAAGGACCCTCTCATAAGCTTTAACAGATTCAATGCCAAACAAAAAGTAAGTTTGGACCAAACAAAAATGGATGGCGGAAAATGGGAATTAGGGGTGTGTCACATTCATAATTAAAAGTTGATAATATGGTAGCAGACATGTTGTATTATAACACAGTGACAACATTTCAGTGATAGATAATCACATGGCTGATACCATGTTGTATTATAGCGCAGTGACAACATTTTAGTGATAGATAATCACATGGCTGATACATGAAGTCGATTAAGATGATTAATTATCCCACTGCACTTAAGGCATATTGTGTATATTGTGCTATCCCTCTATTTTATCATGGTCACTGCATTTACTTTTCAGGACATTTTTTGGTACCTGTTTTAGACTGGGATGACCTGGTTGACTGGTAAGCTTACTAACTACTGCGACTCCTAAAAAGTGTTTTTATTTATATATATTTATTAATCATAGACATAAAACATTGTTCAATAAGGCTCCCTGAAAGCAAAATAATAATTATGCTACCAGTTTATAACTTAAAGCAAAATACACTTGCATTGATGTGGTTGGAAACTATGATTACATTACTATCATTTTTTTAAATTATTTATGACTAATTATTAAGACTTTTCCTAATGGGATAAACAAGTAAGGAAAATTATACTCCAGATTTTCTTTCTTTTTTTTTTCTCTTTCCAATCCATTTTTGCTACTTCACAGTCAGGCAGTAGAAGATGCTGTGTATATAAATTATGATCTGAAGTTTTTATGAAATGTCTGATAATATTACTATTTTCGGGGATTTGAAGTAACTTTCAATATGCAGAAAATGATCTTTCCAAAAATATGGCTCGTGAAAAAGGGTCCTTTACTTTATTTTATTGTACGTATTATGACATTAGTATTAGTAAAGTTAATATACTCTTGATGTGATACAAATATTAATTTATGTGTAAGTGTATATTAACACTTTTACATACTGTTATTTTAATTGTGAAAAACATTATAGCATTTGATTGTATACATCTGAAGGTAAATATTGTTGACTCTGTATTATACTTATATAATATACATATCTCCCATCCTTCCACTCTTGCCGCCCATTGTAGCAATACTATTTTCAGCTTTTTTCCCCTTTCTGCATGCTCAGACACTGTGAGTGGCACCTTGCAGTCTTGACAGACTAAAGTATGTGGATTGAAACTTGGCCACAATTCCATCTCACAATGCCTGGGCACAGCTTCAGAGAACATGTGTTGCCCACGCATCAGACCTCCAAGAGCAGGAGATGACTCTCACCTCCGAGAGCAGGAGGTGAGTGGTGGCCAGACCCTCAATCAGTGGGATTTGACTTAGAGGCGTTCAGCCATACCCCAAAGCTGAGGGCCTTAAATTGGGTGTCTGGACCTATATTAGCGTGCACACCTGTCACTCACAAGTGTCTAGACCAATGTAAGCGTGGACTACCGTCAGACTCCCCATCTGACTTTTTGCGGATCTCATGACCAACGAGAAAGGGCCCGCCTGAGATATTGTTCATCTGTTGCGAACAAATCTCACCACCTGACATTTTGCAGATCCCGCGTCCAGCGAGAAATTGCTCGCCGGAGATACTGCTCGTCTGTTGTCACCATAGGACAAAGCCTGGGTTGAATTTAAAGACCTTGTGTTGCCCATGTAACATGATCCCTATCTTAGCCTGCCTAGTCTACTCCAGAGGAGTGGTAACAGCAATACATCTGGATAAAGACAAGCTGCAAAAACTGCTGGATAACAAAGCAATGCTCTAACGTGTTGGAGCTTCCATCCTAGACCAGTTGTCGACAAAGGCTTAGGGCCTGGTCTTTAAGTTGAATTTCCTTGCACTAGTAAAGCTTGTACCCTCCTAGTTGCACACCTCTGCCCGAAGCAGATGGCACAATGTGGGGAGTCAGGTTTGGTGTCCGACAGTAATACACTGGTAATAAACATGTAGGATTTATTCCCTCATACATACATGACCTTTCTTGCTGGAACTACACTGAAATGCAAATACAGATATCCTTAAATATGTTTTTTTCACTGTTATTGTGGCTTCAACTAGCAGTTGTTCAATGATAGTTTTCAAAATGTCTCTCTAGCCCAGTGGTTCTCAACCTTTTTTGGTCCATGCCCCCCCCCCCCCGCCCCCCTTACCATATGTTCAGAACGTCATTCCCCCCTTTTCAAATGTCCTCCCTATAAATCCCCCCACCCTTACACAGTATGCATACAAATGGAAGCTAAATTTAATAACATATACTAGAAAAAGTCTAAACATCTACATAAAACGTGATTTGCGGGTCTACTTATGTTATAAAACGAATTTCATTAAGGCGAGAAGTGCAGAACTGTAAAATTTAGAGGGAAAAACAATATCAATCAACTGGTTCTTATATTAATGCGATCTTGAAATAATCTTAAACCCCCCCCCCCCATGAAACCCTAAAATACCCCCCCCCCCCCCCAACCCATGGGGGAGGGGATTCCCCACCGGTTGAGAACCACTGCTCTAGTCTTTTCTTCTCTTTGTTTGAATTTCAAAGGTACAGTCCTATGAACATACTGCAAATAATGATTATTATCAAAACAGAACAGTAGAATGCAAGTGTATAAAACCAGTTACATTTGAATTCTGATTTATTTACATATGAATAAAATACATTAAAACATTCTTAGACAGTATTTTATTAACATAATTAACATTGCAGTCTTACAATGTTTGTTAGTGTAATTATTTAGAATAAATGTCTACACCGTACAATATACTTTCCATTAAATTGATGAATATACTTCACAAATGATAGAGAGAATATTACATAATTGACTAGAATATCAGTAGAAACAAGATTATTTAGCAATATACAAACAGCAGTAATATATATCTTTTTTAAATTTTTTGTTGCAGTGAACATAAGCAATGATTTCTCTAGACCAGTGGTTCTCAACCAGTGGGGAATTCCCCCTCCCCCCTTCCACCCTAGGGGGAATTTTAGGGTTTCAGGGGATGGTATTAAGATTATTTCAACATCGTGTTAATACAAGAACCGATTACTTGATATTGTTTTTCCCTCCATACTTTACAGTTCTGTACTTCTCATCCTTCTAAAATTTGTTTTATAATGTAAGTAGATCTGCAAATCACATTTTATGTAGACGTCTAGACATGTTCTCTAGTATGTGTTATTAAATTTAGCTTCCATTTTTCCATATACTGTGTAGGGGCGAGGGATAGGGATTTATAGGGAGGAAGTATGAAAAAAAGGGGGGGGGGAGGGAATGACATTCTGATATGGTGAAGGGGTGCATGGGCCAAAAAGGGTTGAGAACCACTGCTCTAGACAGTAAAGTAATTTTAGTGATAACCAAGCTAGCAATTTTCCCTGTTTCACACGTTCTGTTTATCTCAGATTTGAACATCTTATTCACATATCTTTAAAACACATACCAGTCAAGTATTTGTAAGAGTTAAAGATAAATAGATTTCCAAGTTACCTACCATGCCAATATTGTAATTGAAACACAAAAAATACAAATTTAACATGTATATTTCTTATTTCAGTGAATATTAATACATGGAGCCGAATTTGAGCATAGAAAAAAAGCATTTTATAAGTATATTCAATTTACAAAATATTTATGATAACAACAATTAAAGGAAAAATATAATGAGCAAATATGAATGTACTAAACCAAAGATGTAGTGAGCAAATAAAATGTGTAATATATTTACAGTTTAAATGGGTCTTTGTTGCTTATTGGTAAAAATATTGGTCAAAATCAGTCTAAGAATAGATGGAAATGTTTAAATGTTCATCTCTATAATAGATAATTGTATTGGGGGGGGGGGGGAGAGAAGTATGTTTTAGGTATTATTGTTTCTGCTTTTTAAATTGAATGTTTTTATTCTACATCCCTCTCACAAAGAAAGAAAACTTAAAATTGCACCAGCTATCATATTATTGTACAGATAAGTCATGCTTGCAAAATACTCTTGAAATTCATCATGATGAGTATTCAAAGGATGTTGGATTATGAATTACAAGAAGCACAGCTAGGATTAAGACAAGTCAGAGGAACTGGGAATCATATCTTTAGTATTAGAACCATCTCTGAGACATATATACATTATTTATCTAAACACTTGTTTCAAAAAATACTGTAAGGCCTTCGACTTGTGTTCAACATCAGAAATTGTGAGGTGTTATGAGAGATTTGGGGTTTTCAGTACATGTGATTTACTTAATTAAAACATTATATCATGAACAAAAAGCATCTGTTAGAGTAACCAGTGAAACACCATACTGGTTTAAGGTGCAAAAGCTAGTAAGACATGGTTGCATTCTATCTCCATACATGTTCAACTTCTTTGCAGAAATTGTAATGAAAACGCAGAAATCAGATATGCAGGTGGCATGGTTCTTCTCTCAAACAGTGCAAAGAAATTAGAACATTATATGCAGACATTTAATGAAAAATGTGACATATTTTCAGACAGTTTCAATCCACACATAATTGTTGGAAACCCAAATCCAGAAGTCAGATATGTAGATAGCAGCATATTATTAGAACATTGTATCCTGTCTGTCAAGAGATACATGTTAAAATCAAAATCTTTTTCTGAACTTAACAAAAATAATGACAGCAGACAAAACTACTGTTAAAATACTTTAAAAGAAGTCAGGAGGAGACTGGCCATAGCATCAATGAGGTTAAGCAGCATTAAAAGTCTATGGCAGAAGACTAGGAAAACAAATGAAAGCAAACATTTTGAGAACATGTGAATCATGGACCATTTGGCATTCACAAAAGAAGAAAATTGGGGCTTTTAAACTGAAATGTTACAGAAAAATTCTTAGAATGTCATGGATCAAGAAGAAGAAACATTTTGACATTCTGCTTGATCTGAAAATCAAAGAAAACTGGCCCATGAACAGCATTAAATCTCAGAATCTGAAATACTTTGGCCATATTAAATGCCACAGTGGTTTCAAATAAACATTAATGGAAGGCATGGTTCTTAGAAGAGAAGGAAGGGCCAACCAGTACATATGTGCACTCAGGACATTAAAGACACCTTGGACATGAAAATACATGAGGCAAGGGGATTGGCAGTTGACCGATTATCTGTCCAGTGGGCCAGAATTGGAGTGATATTCTGTGAAGGACCTGCTACATAATGCTGAATTGTATTTATTGACTGTATTCTCTTTTAGTTTTGATATTTTCAGTTGCATTCATATTAGTCATAGCTAGTTTGTTTTTTTTTATTGGATTTTCAGCATTTAGTTTTATTTGCTGTTTTGTGATATTCCTTGTTTTTATTTTTTCTATACCATAATGTTGTTTTCCAGATGGGTGTCAAGTAATCAAAGCAAATAGTGATGCCTGTATTTGTTACTACGAGGGTAAGTTAATAAGTAGGTGACAAATGGCTGTAGAAAAATAACTACACATGATAACAACTTGAAACAGTTTATTTTTATACAAACTCTGTCCCTTTATTTCTCAACATAATTTCCACCAACATTGATGCACTTATCCCATTGTTTTATCAGTCCTCCCAAACCGGTTACATAGAACTGTGTGCTTTGTTTTCATTTACTGGCCATCCCACAGAACTGTGTGACTTACTTACTGACTCGCTCTGGTAACGTTTTCTACCCAGCTATGCACCGCTTTACGTGACAAACATTTGTCAGCATAAACACTGACAACCCACCTTGGCGGGAGACATTTTACGAATGACAAATAAAGGGACAATGTATGTATAAAAATAAACTGGTTTCAAGTTGTTATCATATTTAGTTATTTTTCTACTGCCATTTGTGACTTACTTATTAACTTACCCTCGTAATAACTTTTACTAGGCGTTCTCCCTGGAGAAGATGTTAAGGACGCTGTTTGTAATCCCGTATACCCATGTACGAAACACAGCTGATTGAGATTTGGCAGCGGATCGCGTCACATTGGTTTCTTACGGAAAGGTATGTTAGCCGGTCGTTCAGAAAGCAATGGCAAACTACTGAACATAAAACTTGCCAAGACATCAACAGCAGCTGAAAAATGCTGGTGTTGACTGCAATGTTCTGTAAATAGGATATGCCAAAAAAAAAAAAACTTTTATTAACTGTTTGGTTTCATTCTGACCTGGCATGGACTGAAAAAAAAAAGCAATAATGAAGATATCTTGAATGAAGTTAACTTATAAAGAGGATTATTCTTGTAACATATGTTTACTAACAGAAAAAAACCAGTCCACATTCCTTATCCCCATTAAGAGAAGGGAACAGCTGGAGCAGTCATAACAATGGGAAGGTTGGAGGGAAAGAGAGGCTGGGGGAGACCAAGAGATAGGTAGCTGAACAGTTTGACATTATGACATGGAGTAACATTGGTATCAGGAATTATTGGCAGCGCAAGAGAGAGAAGGCTATAGACATACATGACAACCAATACCACATGGCATTGAGTAGAAAAAAGATGATAATTTTTAAATATTAACTGGGTAACCATTAATATTTTCTTAGTAATACTTGGGAATACTTTACCAGTAAACTTTACCAGTAAGTGAAATGTAAAAAGAGCAATATTTTGCACCAGCAATGGGAAAACATCATTGTTCTTAAAAGAATTAATTAGTATACTTTATGTGCATTATTTAAATTTCAACTATTTACAGTTATAAGAAAGGTAAATATAAAAAGCTGCATTGCTTTCAGTTCTCATTTATTATATGTGAGTAAGCATATAATTTATTATGTTAATCGTTACATTTACTGTTTATTCACCGGCGTAAAAACTGGGTCATCAACTTTTTTCACAGATAAGGATTTAGTCCGCAGTTGTGGCAGGGTTTATATTCAACCAGCATGACTCTGAGGTTGATCCATCCTCATAAAATAGATACAAAATATTTTACACAGAAGGAAATGAGATGAGAAAAAAAGGTAGCACCGAACTCAAATCTCTCACCTAATATATGAGAAAATATAACACTTCACATCTCTCACCTAATATATGAGAAAATATAACACTTCACACCTCTATGGCAGTAAATAGTGTAGGACCACCTTTAGCTTGCTTTTTTAATATCAAAATCATCAGTGACATTTTATACACTTTTAAGATGATACAACTAGGTATTTTCAAAACCCTGAAGACGGAACTTCTAAAAGAGATAGTAAAAGAGTAAGAATATCAAATGATAAAATAATCAAAATGGACTTATCATAACTGTGCACCAGACAAGTCCATAGGTGCTCAATCAGCAAGGTTAATGAGATTTAAGTAACTCTCTGGTTTGAAAACACCAAGGATAACATCACTTAACTTTGTGAGAATCAATTTATAAGCTTGACGTGTTTTATGATATACCAGATTATTGTAATCTGTTTTTTTTTCTTTTTCGATTGCCATCTAAACCAACTTTTTTTATGAATACGTCAGCAACATATCATAACATCCCAGATGTATAGAAAATATTCAAAACATGCAGAAATTTAAGACTAAAAATTACTGTGACAACTATGATCATATCCTGCAGATATTTTAACTGTGAAGCTTATATGGATTAACAAAATTATGCCCATTAAATACACAACATCGTAACTAATACAGTAAAGAGTAGGTAACTGATATAATATATATATTATACAAATACCACGTGGTACAATACCGATACAATAAGCATATGGTAAATAATAGCTACATATGTTTATTCAGTACTTATAAACAACCTATTTCATTGAGTAAAGTTGGTATGTTTTAATATATTTGATTTTATTATTGTGCAAAGTTTTATTATCCCCTTTTATCTTGTTAAAACTACTGAACATAAAATTGCCAAGGAAATCCGAAGAGTCAATAAATGCTGGGGTTGAGTGTGACATCCTTTCAATGACATGCAGCCAACTTTTCTGGCTATACAACAAAGTAATCTTAATATTTGAAAAGAAATATTGTTTCCAACTATTTTCTTAAACTGTGTTGCAATGACGTTAATTAGACTGGTGGTTTCATCCTAACACCATAAACCTGCACCTTACCATCCCTGCCTTGTTAGGCCAAGGAGTCTCTGTTAGTAACGTTCAGCTTTTGGTGACTGTTGCTGGGGCTGTGGTTCATGTCATGGCTGTTGGTGTGGTTTGTACGCTTGGTCAGTGTAGAATGGGTGGTAGTGTTGCTTGGTGTACGTTTGACCACTGTACGTGCCATGAGACGATACTCCTTCTGTGCCTGTTTAGAAGAGTCATTAAATAAGCATGAACCTTAATGCCGATATGAATAAAGATAAACTGAACAATAGCAAAATAATAATAATTATAATAATGACTAACAGCAAAGAGTAACACTATAATAGAAAATGTAATAAATTAATTTGAAATGGTTTCAACAAATTGATAATGCAGTTTAAAAAATAATGCTAATTGTTACAGAATGGATAATTAATATGGACCGTGAGGAAGATTACAGATATGAAATGAAAAACATGTGGAGGATAAAAATATCAACTAAAAATATCAGTCTATAAACAGAAGGAAAACTACCCAGCCAATTCCTAATACCAAGATGCCCCTTAGGTATCACCCTGCAGGCTGAGGCAAAGAACTATTATCAAGCACTATGTGTGCCAGCTGATAAAGGTGAAAGAGATAAGAACATGAGGGATCATTTGCAGAGCAGAGCATACTCATGCACCACATCCATCATTAGAATGGAAGCGGAGGTAGTCACTGTAGCTGTGAGATGGCTTTATGAAGCTTGATTAAATAAGAAAAAGAAAACCAAAAAGATTAAGATTAAATAAGGCAGTCATCATAACTGACTCTCAGTCAGTTCTCCTCAAGGTTCAGTTAATGTATATTCAACATGACTGGTTGACATACACCTAGAAGTGTCCAGATGGCTATAAGGTCATACTGTCAAGGCACCATAGTCTGGTAAGAATGAGGCAACGAGGAGTGACAAGGGGATCTGGCCGACGCTTGACGCTTAGAGGAAAGGTGAGACGGACATATAATCAGATTGCTACTGGAACTATTGGTGTTGGAACTCTTCGCTGGCTGATGAGGATGGGGACTGAGTGCTTATGGGAATGCCCCGAATGCTGTGATGTTGGTTCCGAAATCAATCAATCAATCAATCAACTGTCAAGGCAATGTTGGGTACATAAAAATGAACGGACTGTTTGGCTGGCCTCCAGGACACCTTCAGTCAAAATGCTTAAGCTGAACAATAATTGATTGATTGATTGAACAAGGGAGATGTAATATTATCTATAAATGATTGTTGGTTGCACAAAGAAACAAATTTATAACCACACAATCCTGTGGCTGATGGAATTAGGCATCAAAGTTAGAACTACCAGGAAGGAATGTGGTAGAGGATGTAGTTGATGCTGGCGTATCCAACTAGTTACTGGAGCTATAAGTGTTCATAGTCAAGTTGAGGGAGATGAATCACATGTGGTCATGTTGTGACATTGGTGATTGTCATGTTGTGACATTGGTGATTGTCATGTTGTGACATTGGTGATTGTCATGTTGTGGCATTGGTGATTGTCATGTTGTAACATTGGTGATTGCCATGTTGTACCATTGGTGATTGCCATGTTGTGACATTGGTGATTGCCATGTTGTGACATTGGTGACTGTTATGTTTTGACATTGGTGATTGCCATGTTGCACCATTGGTGATTGCCATGTTGTAACAATGGTAATTGTCATGTTGTGATATTGGTGATTGTCTTGTTGTGACATTGGTGATTGCCATGTTGTAACATTGGTGATTGCCATGTTGTACCATTGGTGATTGCCATGTTGTACCATTGGTGATTGCCATGTTGTGACATTGGTGATTGTTATGTTGTGACATTGGTGATTGCCATGTTGCACCATTGGTGATTGCCATGTTGTAACAATGGTGATTGCCATGTTGTGACATTGGCGATTGTCATGTTGTGATATTGGTGATTGTCTTGTTGTGATATTGGTGATGGGTGACACATTCTGGCTTAATGTGAACAGAAAAACAAAGTTTTCCCCCAGCATTTTAAATATATTCTAACTATGCCCTAAATCAATTGCACACTTCACAATTTTCCAAATATAATAATCATCAAGATCCCCATCAAATGGCATAGGTTTTCTTTGCTCTCCACCAGACATACCTTCTGGCCTAGAGAAACAACAGTGGAAGAAAAATTGTATGGCCCATTGAGTGAACTAAAATAGGTAGTGAAATTCATACAAGAGACAACATTTCAGATATAGACAAATTTCAAGTGAACAAAAGAAGAAGAAGAACAACAACAATGATTTCTCTCCATGGATCTAGGTCCTTGATGTTCTAGATCAATGCTACTGATAATATTCCTCCATGACATCATCTAAGACAATCAAGCATCATTTCTCATGATCTGCCTTTCCTCTTCTACCTCTAATCTTTCCCAGCATCACAATGTTCTTAAATGCCTCTCTTCTCATTAAATGACAAATTAACACTGCTGATCTCTTTCCTATAGTTTCCTTCTTATATATAATTGTATAAAAAAAGTGTTCTTAATGAAAATATTATTGTAACATATTTAGCACCTTAAAGTGCTACCCTGAACTGACAGGAAAAAAATCCTGAAATCTTCTCCTGACTTACAATGATGTGTAGATGAAGATAAAGAAGAGAAAAAGAAAATATGAATGATGAATTATAAAACATACCTTCTTGTTCAGTAGACAGTGGAAGATGAAAATGAACAGCCCCTGTAGACTGTTCAAAGTCGAGAAGACATAAGCCAGAGGCAGACTGTCTTCATTCATGAGAAAATAGCCCAGTGTCCAGGTCAAACCAAGGAGGACTTCAATGGCAAGTGCACCCTGTATCCAAGCTCTGGGAAACAACAACATTATTATATTAACTCATTATGTATCAAGCATTTCACCATAAGTTGACTGGTTACCCCATGAATGGTATACATTTGTTACCTCTCTATATCTAGACAGCTGATACATGAACCCACTGTAGTGTGATTTTAAAATTAACCTTTTCTATCTAAAAGTGCTGTTTCTATGGTGAAGGGGTTACGAACGCAATTCGTACTCCCACATACCACGTTCGAAACACAGCCTCGGGCAATTTGGCAGCAGACCATGATGCGTTGGTTTCCATGCAATAGTATAAGTTCTGGTCATTCTGAAAGCAATGGCAAACTACTGAATGTAAACTTGCCAAAAAAAATGCTGGAGTTGACTGCTACATCCTGTAAAGGATATGCAACTAACTTTTTAACTTATTTAAATGTACTACTACTTGCCGTCATGACAGATGATAATTTGTTACATTGTGCTAAAAGAATAGCGCAAAGCATGGGCTGAATTGTAGAGACCATGTGTTGCCCATGCAGCATGATCACTTTCTCGGCCTGCTTAATTTACTCAAGAGGAAAGGCAACACCAATACATCTGGAACAAGACAAGCTGCAGAAGTTGCTGGATCTATACAGGATTTAGCATTAATTGGTTGAGGGCCTAGGCTTCATTGGGAAATGACGGGCAGAAAAAGAACAGATACTGTCAAACTGAAGGGAAACCCTACTGCAGCCGCCTCCAACTGTCACAGCTCACTGAATAGCTACAGAAAACTATGACCTTCATAAGAATGGAAGCTGCTGAAAGGAGACAACTCAAGAGAACTGGGGAGATAACAACAACAATGTTTTATTCGTTCTGTTTCTGCTTCTTATTCTGCTTTATTTATGATACTTTTCAGCTGCAGGATATGAAGAGCTTTCTAAACAAAGCCTGGTGTGGGTGATCTACAATGAGGCATTTGTTGCTTCAGCTATTTAGCTAATCTAACCAACATGAATAACAGTGAGACAAAGAATCATCCCTCTCTATAAATAATATTTTGAATAAACACTAGGAATGCTTGAAAGAAAACCTTCAAACAAGAATGTTGTTATTGCCACACTTGATATGAGTAGAAAAAAGCCCAGTTGAGGCAATATCAGTGGGGAACAGATAAGAAAATTTCACAAACAAAGCAAAGAAGGGTACATCTGTATTATCCTATTCAAACTAAATGATAGACGTTAATACACTAGAAATGACAAAATATACATTGAAAGCACAGAAAATGTATGTTAATGGAGAAGATAAGAATCAGCCTTTCTTTCTTTTGTGACTTAATTCTCTTTGTACCATGCACTCACTATATATTTAATTGTTACTTCTTGTATAATGTTATTTTCTTATCTACTGTTGTTCCCTCCAGATATTACATTCATCTTAGATCATCATGTAGCAGGTGCTTGGCAGAATGTCATACTCATCACAGCCCACCTAAAAAGATCCTCTGGTTCAAGCATTTTTGTGCCAAATGTGTTTGTATTGTCCCCTGTCCATCTTTCTGCTGGTTGACCAGAAACCATGCTTTCCATTACTGTTCTTTCCAAACTACTGTGTCAATTAATGTGGCTAAAGTATCTCCCTTTCTTGAGACATGATGCTGTTTATGAACCTGTTTTCTTCAATGTTCAAACCTTGTGGAAGGTCAGTATTTTCCTTCTTCTTGATCCACCATATTCTAAGAACTTTTATGTAACGTTTAAGTTTAAAAACCCATATTTTCTTCTTTAGTGAATATGACATGATCCATGACTAAATCCATATATTGCCACAGGAAAATTGCATGTTCTCAATAATTTTACTTTAACTTGTTTGCTGGTGTTGTGATGTAGGTTCTTAATACTGTTTGTCCTCTGCAATGTTATAGCCAGTCTACTTCTGATTTATTTTTATCAGTTTACATTGTTTTTTTTTTTGTTTTTTTTTTAAATTATGGAGCAAAGATTTTTTAAAAATTGTGACATTTTCAATTTCTTCATTTTTTTATTTTGTTGTTTTTAGTTGTCTTGTTCCTTCATCAATTCTATCATTATTTGTGACTTGATCTCGTTCTGTCCTACAGTCATTTAAATTTATTTAGACCACAATGCTTATTTCTTTAAAGTAACAAGCCAAGGAAAAGCATTCACTACAGATGCAGTTTGAAAGTTCCAGGCATGTTATTTTAGAATTCAGCATAAAAATCTAGAAAGAACTAAGAAAACAAATGTCTTTATCAGAAAGAAAGTAACCACATACACATGCTGGCAAGAGCGACCTCTACCTTCAGTAACGCACTGAAAACGCGCCTGGTTTGGAGATGTCACCTGTCATGACTCACTTCAAAAGCTGTTTTTCAGAGAACAGTTTAAGGCAAATAAAGAAGAGGAAGGCAAAGAAAATCCTAGACTAAGAACATTTAGAATAGATGGACCAAGGTATTCCTGCACTCATTTGCTGAGGAGAGACAGCAGTGGAGGAATCTTGAGTGTTGATGTTTCCATCATGGAACCATCATATGGTCTAGGACTGCAGTTATAGGTTCATTTTGTCTGATTATAAACCTTAATAAAGGGAATTGAAAACAACTGTCAAAACAAATTAAAGAGAACAAAAAACAAACTCATCTTCATTTAATTTGTGTCACAGAGTTGAAAATATATACTGTTTCAACAATATTTTGACACCAAGTATGACATTTAGTAGATGAAGTATTAAGTCTAGCATTGAGTAGATGAAGTATTAAGTATGCCATTAAGTAGATGAAATATTAAGTGTGACATTGAGTAGATGAAGTATTCAGTGGTACTGATGGTAGTAAAAACAAAAGTACCCTATGGTATATTGAGCATATGGAGCCAGCCCAATATTTTTATAGAGCAATTGCCATTTGATAGGTGATGTCATCAATATCATACCAGCCTTTTTTATTTCCTATGAAATTTCTTGGCATCTATTTCAGGTTGAGTCAATCTAAAAGCCAGGTCAACTTAAAAAGGGGGGGGGGGGATATTGAACATGACTAGGCTAGCTGGCAGGCGTCTGACTATAGTATGATAGTAAATATGTTGGTGAGTAACAGCACAAGTTTGGTAATTGGTAACCACCTGATTCCACTTCCGGTAGCCTTGTCCTTAGAACTAAACACATAGTCTGAGTGCCTGCAGACAGTGCTCATAGCATACGTCAGGAAGAAGGCGTTCACCTTGATTAGAAACAAAGAAAATGTATTTTGTAATGTATATCAAAAATGCAAAGATAAGAGACAACCCATACACATGAAAATACACATGTATACATTAGTAAATATATACATGTGTAGGCCATGTAGCCACTTGAACTGGCACATTTACAATTGAGAAACCTACCAATAAAAAGAACTGTAAAAGCATAGATAGATTCTGACGTACAATAACTGGGATCTCATTAAACAACAACAACAACAAGGCAGTATTTGCTATGTGATTACATTTATTTATTTAAATGTAGTAATTTAATTGTGTGTATGTGTCCTTAAAAATATATGCACAAATATACAGAAAGGCAAACAGATAAACATCTACTGTGTTATAATGTTTGTGTGGAGCCCATAAGGGAAGCAAAGAATAGTAACACTGTAACCTAGCTTGTATGACCATAAGAGGTGACTAAGGAGGGTTAATTTGAGACTGCCTCATATCGTAGAAAACTTTAGCTGTAAAATTCAACCAATCATAAACAAGTTAACAAAGAGCTTGACCTGTTGACCTGAGATGTTTGAGGCCTATGCTCTATTGGAGATACAAAGAAGAAGTACATGGGAAGATTAACTTGGACAACAAATGCCTGAGAAGTTAGATGTGTTGGCCGAAAGCTGCAAATATTGCAGCTCTGCTGTAAACAGGCACAATGCAATTACATCTAAAACAACATTCTGGACAAATGCAAAAGAAGAAGAACAAAAGGAAGAGTAGGAAGGAGGGAGGAGGAAAAGGAAGAAGAGGAGGAACAAAGGGAAGAAGAAGAAAAAGAGGAAGAAGAAATAAGTTAAGCTGAATGAGTAAAGCAAGGTAATAATCTAGAGATAAGGTGGCGGAGGATGAGAGAGAAAGAGTGTGTGAATGTGCTTGCATGATTGCACATACATGATTGTTTTTGTCTGTGCATATATATGTGAAACGTGTGTCCACTTGACTAATAGCTTTGTCAGAAGTTGCTTATATGTTGTCTGTAGATTAATGTAACATCTCCATAAATAAATGGCAAAGACATAATAGTTTTTAAATTTTTGTTCACATATCCTTTACAGGACATCGCTGTCAACATGAGCATCTTTCAGCTGATTATTGATTTCTTGGCAAGATTATGCGCAGTAGTTTACCACTACTTTCTGAGCGACCAGCTCACATACCCCGTAAGTTACAGACGTGGAGAGAATCGCTGCCAATTCTCACGCACGTCACGTTACTCACAAGAGTATACAGGATTACGGAGAAAGTCGTGTAACCCCTAAACCAGGGAGACTGGCAAAGACATAATATACATAAACAAATAATCATACATTTGATGTTTGCTGGCCAGAAAAACTCTAGACTGCACTTACCAAAAGAATCATAGCAACAGGTCCAGCAAATGCCCATATAAAGTATCTCTCCGTGGTCAGCCAACAACTGAAAAGAGAAAGCAGATATTAAAACTATGGTTAATATTGTGATATGACTAGATTTATTTGTAATTGCAACCATGTGAGGTGAATAGTGTACTAGACTGTTTAACAGAAGCCATGGCTGAGACATTACAGTGTTTTCCTGAGGTACAGAAACTACTGGATTTGATCCTTGCACAGGGCTAGGCATTTCCCCAAGAATCCTTGGTATCTAATGATATCACATGCCACCTTGGTCACTTGAGTAATGAGATCAGATACCCAGCCTTCTCAGATAAAGCCAAAAAGCAAAAACAGGAAGTCCTGTGTGAAAATTATGCACTTTCAAAATCCCACTGTTTGAAATTGTCAAGAGTAGACCGTTACGCCATTGCCCTGGCAAATTGTTAGAAAAAAAGTAAACCTACCCACAGGCTACCTTGGATGAAATCTGTCTAGAGAAATAAAACATGACACAAATGCATGTTATAGTTGGACACTCTGATCTATAAGGTGCTAACAACAAAGGAGCTTCAAATGAAAACTGTAAATGTTTGTGTGTGTGTGCGTAGTGGATGTATTCTGAAAAAGTAAAGGACAAATGTATCATCTTTCAATGTAGTCACCACTGCATTCAATGCAAGTCCTCCAGTGCCAATAAAGTGCTCGGATTCCTTTAGAAAAATCGACTCAGGTGTCACTACTCGGTGTGGCTGACCCGGCTGCGATTAGTCTATCACAGAAGTCACATAGTTTTGAAACTTCCTACTCCACTCATACACTTGCTGGATTGACAGACATGCGGGTTCCAAATGTTGCTGTATGTAGCCGAGGCGCGGTGTTGGGGTGAGCGCCCAACATTGCTCAAATACCTCAATGGCTCGTGAATACATAACCTATGCAGCAAAAGTCCAACTCCTGGCCTTCACGTGGCGGGCCTGTTTAAACTAACAGGAGAAGGGGCGACGGCGAGTCTCTGGCGCCGGAAAATAACCAGTATGCTCTAGATGTGTATGCACGGACATGCATGCGCAGACAGGCGTGTGCGCGCGTACACATCTACACTCGAGTGAGACCACAGTCTGCTCTAGCAAAGAAAGGTGCTGAAGACGGAGGCAACCAGCCAAGAGGCGCACCACAGAAATCAGGATGCCACGCAATCACGCAAAATGGAATATGTCGACTACTGCTAATCGTTATGGTGCTCGCCCTGCTTTGGACCCCCAGGCAGGTGCAGTGCCGGGCCCTATGTCTCGAAAGGGTCCAACCCCAACTACTGGAGGTCCTTCTCAGATGTCCTGTGGAGCCAGGGGACATGAGAATAGGACGACTGGCCATACTAAACTAAGACTTAAAATAATGCACTGGAATGCGGAGGGAGTCAGCAACAAAAAAGTTGAATTAGAAAACATCCTGGACAAAGAGAAAGTAAGCATATGTTGCTTGCAAGAAACTCACCTCAATGAAAATATAGCCTTCAAAATCAGAGGCTACCAGTGTTACCGATCTGACCGAAAGAACAGGCGAAAAGGTGGGATACTGACCCTTGTAAGAAATAACATCATGGCTTCCCAAATCAAAGTCTACATGGAAGGGGCTGAGTATCAGACACTTAAACTTAAGACAGGTAATACAGATCTACATCTGATCAATTACTACTGTCCAAGTGACCGCCCACAGGCACTGGACACTCTACCACTAAAAGAAAAAATGATTGTGTGTGGCGATTTCAACAGCCACTCGCAGAGCTGGGGCTATGATCACATGGACCAGAGAGGAGAGAGACTGGAAGACTGGCAAGATGAGAATAGATTCATGTTGATTAACAAGCCGTCCGACCCACATACTTTCTACTCGAGATCATGGCACTCTTCAACTACACCTGACCTGGCTTTTCATTCACCAGACCTGGAGTGGAACATTACACGAACTGTTGGGAAACAACTTGGTGGCAGTGACCATCGGCCAGTCTTTCTAACCGTAGAAAATGAGCTTGTAAGTGAAAGCAGCACCCTCTCGAGGTGGAACTACAAGAAAGCAGACTGGGCAATGTACAAGCATCGCACCAGCATACTGGTTAGAAACCTGAACACTGAGAAAGACATAAATAAAGCAGTTGAAGAGTTTGGGAAATGCATACTACAGGCAGCGCGAGAAACAGTACCAAGAGGAGCCCGTAAACAATATAAACCCTACTGGAGTAGTGAACTGGAACAGTTGCATAATGATGTTGAAGTGTGTAGAAAGCAAGCAGAGGCCACACCCAGCCAAGAGCACCACAATAAATTCCAGCATGCAAAAGCCAAATTTCAAAGGGCCAAGCTGCAGGCTAGACGGAAAAGCTGGCAGGAGAAAACGGAGTCTCTGAACTTTGAAAGAGACACAAGGAAATTGTGGAAGCTAATAAAACAGCTTAATGACGAGGGCACAGGGAGAAACTCAAAAATTGCACTACATAAAGATGGAAAAATCTTAACAAGAAAGCAAGCAGCTGACCATTTTGCGGACTCGTTCGCACAAGATAGCAATATCAAAATTAGTCCAGAGAATCAACAAGAGATTCGAGAGAAACGACAACATACAGGACAGAAGGAAATAGTACATGAGGTTCTGGAGGCACCCATCACAATCAGCGAACTGGAGCTAGCCATATCAAAACTGAAAATGAGAAAGTCACCAGGAGCTGATGGTATCTCCAATGAAATGATCAGGAACCTAGGAACAGAGGCCAAAACAAAGCTGTTGCAGATCTTCAATAACAGCTGGACCTTAGGCAGTGTTCCACAAGCCTGGAGAGAAGCAATCATGATACCCCTCCTAAAATCAGGGAAAGATGGTTCCATTGCCTCTAGCTACAGACCAATTAGCCTCACCAGCTGTCTCTGCAAAACACTGGAGCGCATCATCAATCACAGACTGCAGTGGTACATTGAAAGTAAAAACATCCTTGTGCCACAGCAGGCTGGCTTTAGGCAGTGCTACTCTACGGAAGATCAGACAACCTACCTCTCTCAAGAAATTGAGGATGCATTCCAAGAGAAGAAGCTGGTGCTTGCGGCATGGATAGATCTGAAGAAAGCCTTTGACAAAGTCTGGAAAGAAGGTCTGATGAAGAAACTGAGAAACTGCAAAGTCAATGGAAGAATGTACAAATGGGTGAAAGCATACTTGCACAACAGAAGAGCCCGAGTACAGATAGACGGACTCAAGAGCAAGAAAGTACTACTGCGTCACGGTGTCCCCCAGGGCGGAGTCTTGTCCCCCACACTTTTTCTAATCTTCATCAATGATCTTGTTGCTCACCTACCGCATGGAATTAAAGCGGCAATGTACGCCGATGACCTGGTTCTATGGAGCACAAATGAATATGCATCAGTGGCCACCAGATTGCTACAAAGAGCTGTAGATACATTTGCTGCATGGGCAAATAGATGGTGTGTCAGCATAAACACTGACAAGTGCAGCACCACCCTATTTACCCTCTCTCCAAAACAAAAGGCAGGGATCATCCAGATAAATGGAACACCCCTAAGAGAAGATAAAGAACCAACATACCTTGGAGTAACATTTGATGGCAAGCTGACATGGAGAAAGCACATCAACAAAGCAGTAGCAAAAGCCAGAAGGAAAATAGCCATCCTGAGAAAGCTAAGTGGAACCACATGGGGAGCCAGTACGAAAATACTTAGCAAAGTTTACCAACAGAGCATACGACCACACCTGGAATATGGGTCAACTGCGTGGTGTTCAGCATCAAATACCACACTACAAGAGCTGGACAAGGTGCAAAATCAAGCACTTAGAGTCACCACAGGAGGGATGAGATCAACCCCTATAGTGGAAATGGAGAAGATGGGGAGGACACAGGCACTGAGTGAGCGCAGAGATACGAAAACGCTAATACAAGCAGAAAAGTTCCTCAGCTTGCCAGGCCACCCTATGAAGAACAGATTTGAAAACCTAGCTATGGGGCGGTTGAAAAGAAGTAGTTTTATCCACCAGGCCAAACGACTCTGCAGAGAAACCACTGATCTGCCCACAGTTGGTATCCCCCTAACAACTATTCCAGAGCGAACTCCATGGAAAGATGAGCATAGACTATCATTACAAATCCAGACAAAAGTGAGAGGAATATTTGACAAGGAAGAACAGAACAGTGTGCAGCGCAGAACAGCCACTCTCAGCTTCCTTGATGAAGAATACCCACAGGACCTCTGGATCCGAGTCTACACAGATGGGTCAGCACAAAATGCTGTTCGAAATGGAGGAGCGGGAGTGTACATAGAATACCCAAATAATACTAGGGACACAGCCAGAGTACCGACAGGAAAGTACTGCCATAACTATGATGCCGAAATTGAGGCAATCAAGATAGCAACAGAGAAATTACTAAATAACAGCAATGGTACACAACCTGTGGTGCTACTAACAGATGCAAAATCAGTACTCGAGGCGCTCCTCTCTGGGAAATTGCCAGTACTAAGGACACTACTTTCTGAACTTAGCAGTCAGCATAAAGTCACCATACAGTGGATACCATCCCACTGTGGAGTACCCGGAAACGACAGAGCTGATCAATTGGCTAAGGAAGGAGCCAAAGAGGAACAGCCTGATGTGCCCGTTACATACCACCAAAAGAAAAGAATGATCAAATCAGTCAGAAAGCCACCAAAACCTGCTCAAGATGACTACCACATTATGGACAGACCAGAACAAGTCATTATTCTGCGCCTCAGAACAGGACACAATAGATTACGCAACCACATGTATACAAAATTCAAGATTGGTGAAACAGCCATGTGCACATGTGGATTGGCGTCGCAGACAGCAGAGCACATACTCCAAGACTGCCCAAAATATAACATATCTAGGCAAACCTTCTGGCCTAGAGAGACGACGGTGGAAGATAAACTCTATGGACCACTGTGTGAACTGAAAAAAACAGTTCAATTCATGCAAGAGACGACATTGCAGATATAGACATATTTCAAGCGAACGAAAGAAGAAGAAGAAGACAGACATGCATATTACCATACTGAACCTTTATTAGCTGATGAATTTCTATAGGTTTCATCCCTTCACTGATAAAAAAAAATTGATAACAGAATGCTGCTCCTCTTTGGTGTATGTCAAAAGTGGGGCGGTCATCTTTAAACTGTCCTTATGATCTCACCATGTTTGTATGCACTGTGATGTCACATGCTTAACACTCTTGACAGCCTTAACAACAATATTGACAGCTTACAAGACAATGGCATGGTTATTGTAATTTCTATCACACTTTTAAGGTTTTCATTTTAAGCTACCAGTCTCCTTGGCTAAGTGCTTGAGAATGCGGTTTGTGAGCCTGTATACCCAGGTTCGAAACACAGCGGTGCTGGTTTTTTCGAAAAAGGTATCGGTGCCGGTTGTTCAGAAAGCAATGGCAAACTACTGAACGTAAAATTTGCCCAGGAATCACGAACAGCAAAAATTCTGGGGTTAACTGCTATGTCCTGTGAAGGACATGCGACTAAATAAATAATAAACATATGTGTGACGCACTCCTTTCAAAAGAGGAATGTAGAAGAAGGAGCAGACAACATAGTTTTCCAAGATTTGGCCCTTATGTGAAGCCAAATTACTTTCAAGCCTCTATGGCTGCTAGATTGACCAAACCTCGTAAACTAGATTACTAAGGGTGTAATTTTAATGACTGCAGTTTTTGAAAATATTGCCGTTCCAAGTTTTGTATTTATTACTGCGGAGTTCATGCAGTACAATGCAACATAATAGGTAAATACAAAACTTGGAATGGCAATTCTTTCAAAAACTGCACAGTCATTAAAAATACACCCTGTGGATGATAATTATCATGTAGAAAACCTTCTGGTGTCACTACACAATGGAGCCTGTCAGGGTAAGTAAAGTCACAATACAGGACCTTTGTACACACCTTCACACACATTTGGTATATAGTGCTGACCCCATATTTTTTTTATAGATTGTGGCATGATGTCTTCAGACGTTCGCATCCCCAGTCCATTTACATTTCTCAATACTCAGTAGTTAACCACGTAAGCCGTCGTGATACCCTAACTAAAAATAGAATCGTAGATTCTAGATCGAGAGAGGGTAGATGAATGGTGGGGTCTCAATTTCATTGGGTAACCCTTGGGCTGGTAACGCTCCTTAATACATAATTAGCCCGCCAGTCGAAGCCTTGATTCCATCCCGTAAGGACGTGTTCAAGATGCAGTGGTAAAATTTGCCCAAAAGCATTCTTTGGGAGGTGGTCATCTGCACTCCAGGTACCTAAATCATTTAATATGTTATGTGTAAACCTGATGAAGTGAGAGAGAGAGACGAATGGCCGAGTATTTTCTTGAGAAAATGTAAAAAGAAGACAGGACTTCGGTACAGTGACTCTAAAACTGCCGCTCAAAACCTGTCATGTCTACCGCAGTGAAACATTCTTACCATGTCTATTGTCTGTCTGATTTGATGATTTGCATATGCTTATGACTGTAAACCACGCTCAATGCATATGGCAAAACCTTTGTGCACTCTGAACATTCGTTGAGTGCCTATCATGACCATTCTTAACCAAACTGTACATCGCTCTTGAGAGTTACCTTTGGCAGTTATGTTTCAGAATGTGTGATGCTATATACTGCATGTAATTTCTCCCTTATAATGGCTGAGAATGTTTGAATGAATGAGATGGTAATTATATAATTAACTTCTCATATTTGTAAAAGTAAAGACACTTATTATATCCATGTTTGCAGGACTGCATTGCACTGTAGAAATTAACCTAGTGTCTGTCAGATGAATACATGGGAAGGCTCATGCTATTTGTCAGGGAAAATTCATGTTTTCTTTCATTATGTGTATTCCACATGTGAAGGCAATTCTAGTGCATGATTTCTGCCATACAATGCCTACTTCTTGGTGCTTAATCACACTGTCTGTTCTCATGGTACACCGGTCCCTGTGATCTACTCATTGTGAGAATTTACAAGATAATTGTGTGAAGCTGCCTCTGATTAGGAGTATGTGCCTATGACTTCACGGTTTTGGGGATGAACCTGGAGAAAGGATATCACCCCAAACCCCCAAATAAAATTGCACTTCATCATCAGTGAGAGGCGGGTGTTCGAATATCACACTCCTTTTTCCCCTCCCATTCCTCTCTGAATCTGTGATAGTACTGTATAACTGTGACAATGGTTCAATAGATGTAAAACACATGTTGTGCCTTTGTTTATTAACAGAGAATGAGGAAGATGGAGGAGGCCCTTTCAATTACCAGGACAACTCCAGGGAAGTCCTGAGCTCTAGTCTTCAACTCCAGCTGAAAAGTCAGACTCCAAAAAGACCAAAATGAACAACAGGTTGCAAAGATTCAGCCTGAATCCACTAATTCTGGCCTATACAGATGGCACTGAAGAAAAAGTCTTTATCCAAAGCCTAAGACAGGGATACTCTCCAATTTTGTAAAAGCTCCAGGCTATATCTTCAAGATAAATTCAAGAAGAAACCTTAAGAGGAGAGATCACCTGGTCTTCAGCATGTCACTACTGGCTAAGAGTGGACATTAAAGGTGCACTTGGAGCTGACCCTATCACAGCTTAATATTAATAATGGCTGAAAGCTGAAGGAGCAGAAGTTAATAAATAGAGCAAATTCACAAAATGGATTGGTGTTAAGTCGGTGTGGTGATTCAGTTCCATCAGAAATCTTAGGAGTGATAGACTGTGAAGAAAGACAGCTGGGACATATTGTTTCTTTTTAGATCTTCCTCCACTGGAAAAGCAAAAGAACAGTCTTGGGTGTCAACTTCATGAACAGTCAAATTTAGGTGAGATAGACAGAAAGAAGAATGCTAGGACATATTGTTCTTTTTAGATCTTCCTCTACTGGAAAAGTCAAAGAACAGTCCTAAGTGTCAACTTCATGAACTCACCAGTGAAAAGATAGAGCTTTAAAATTTCTTTCAAGATTGTGACAGCAGGGAATAGCCTGAATTGGAAAACCATCATGGGGAGAACTGTAACCTGAGCTGTCCAACACCATCATAGGTGCTAAAAGGATGAAACAGACCAGTGGAGCAGAACGTCCCTATGCTTGCCCCAATTTATGGCTTATCTTGTGTTTCCCTCAGTAACAGTCGAAGAAAGGATTTAAGTCTAAAGTGTGGTGTAGGATAACTTATGGAGTAGAGAAGTGAAGGAGGAGGGTTATTTAGATTAATGTCTCGGTGGGATTTGGGTGTTGTATTTAGGTTCATAATTATGTCAATATATTACATATTAACTAAGAATTTGAAGTGTGATGATTGACTACATGAAGCCTGAGTCTTCACCTGGTCCAGAAACATTAATAAATGATTAGTAGTAAGAAAACAGTTTTTTTGAGATACATGTCTCTGTGATTGTCTTGTACATTGTTGAGAAAGAAATGTCCAACTGGTGTCAAGCATCTTCATGGTGACTGTTACTCTACTGTTGCTGTTGGTTACAGAGATTGTGAAAGTCTGTGTGGTTGTTGTCAAGTATCTTCCATGATGTATGACTTGTCTAACCTGTTGGTGTGATCATTCTTTGTGAATGTTTGTCCAACTGTTGTCAAGATCTTCTCATGTTGTCTTGTTCAACCAGTGTAAAATACAGTTGTTGTTGTTTATGTTCACTACAATGGTACAATTGTCAATGTGATCATTTGTCCAAGTGTCTTGTGTCACTTGAAATAAGTAATGAGATCAAAAATGAGGTTGGCGATCAGAGCACAGTCAGCTGGAAGATGAGAGAACTGCTTTCATTGGTTACTGTGGCTAACTGCCAAGATCTATATATATATATATATATATATATATATATATATATATATATATATATATATATATATATATATATATATATATGGCCTAGAAGAGAAATCATCTATAAATAATTCTGTGTAGAACTTAACTTGTGTCTAATTTCTCACAGTGGGGGTACTCGATGAGCCAAAATTCTGAATGGTTTCTCTACAAGGGTTATGCGAGAATAAATATCAATACCTCTAGACAACACTTGCTGTTACTAACCTGTATCTTTTATAGAGAGATATACTTTATAGAACTTCACTCATTGGAACTTCTGTAATTCTCTATAAACCCACAAAAAAACCTCACATAGATCAATTGGCACTTGATGTTTGATGTAGTCAAAATCACACAAGCCACATTTCTATAGATCAAGTCGCTTAAAGTCGACAGGGTGGACTTCATTGCTCCGGGTTTTCATCCCACATGGCTCTGTCTCTTTCCACAGCATGGAAAGCGCCGCACAAAGCACGAACTCCATAGCTCTAGCGACGACCCACAGGAGTCTCAAAAAAATTTCACTCGTGAACCGAAAGACGTGACCTGGAATCGAACCCACAGCCTTTGAAGCCCAAGTCAAACGGCTTGACCACTTCACCACGGAGACTCCCGTTTTATGTAGTGTGTTATGTAGTTTTATGATGATTGATGTAGTCAAAACCACACAAGCCACATTTTTATAGATCAGTTGGCACTTGATGTTTGATGTGCTCAAATGCTCAAAAGCACACAAACCACATTTCTATAGATCAGTTGGCACTTGATGTTTGATATGCTCAAATGCTCAAAATCACACAAGCCCCATTTCTATAGATCAGTTGGCACTTGATGTTTGATGCGCTCAGATGCTCAAAATCACACAAGCCATATTTATATAGATAAGTTGGCACTTGATGTTTGATGTGCTCAAATGCTCAAAATCACACGAGCCACATTTACTTCCCAGGATATTTCCTGGTATGTATTTTAGGCTGGATTGACCTGGTAGCTCACATCAGTTAAAAATAATCCCCACCTCAATTTGGATTCAACGACATGGCCATCAGGCAAGCATGCTAGGCACTGAACTACCATGCCTCCATGTCTATGTGTTAATCATGGTGAAATTATTTCAGTAGATGACAACATTGAAGCAATACTGCTATCACTCGTATGTAAGATGTAAAGATAATCCAACAGCAGATATCGTCCTAATGTGTACAATGCTAAAAACTTTACAGAAACAAGGCCACGGTGTTTGTATGAGGTGAAGTGATCAACACTCTTTATATTTCTGCATCTTCCCTAACTCAAAGTAAAGTCATGGGTTCTTCAGACATTACATTATTTTGGAAAGAAATGAAAAATTGTGGTAATTTAGCTTATTAATCATCTATGGCCGGTCTCCGTGGCAAAGGCATTACAGATGCGGTTCGTAATTCCGCTTACCTATGTTCAAAACACAGCTGTGACCGATTTGGCAGCAGACCATGTTGCGCTGGGGTTTAATGTGATGGTATGGGAGCCATTTGTTCAGAAAGCAATGGCAAACTACTGAATATAAACTTGCTAAGACATCAAAAACAGCAGTGCTGGTGTTGACAGCAATATCCTGTGAATAGGATATGCAAAAAAAACAACATACATGGTAATGACTCACAGGCTGTTACATAAACATCAGTAGCAAATATGTACAAGGCACTTACAACTTCTCTGTTCCATAGCCCTTGTAATAGAACAAGCAAGAAGCTCCAACCACTGCTAATGGTACACCTGAAATACGAGAGACAAGTTATTGGCTGCTAACATTCTGTAAATATTAGATATTACTCTCTATTGGGGTTATTTCTTATGAACTTACGCTGATTATGCATTTTAAATTTCCCATTTATTACCACATACAATGCCAATCTATTGTTGAGCACCAAAGTCATAATTAACCCTTAATCTATAACAGGAAATTAACTATCAGAGAGCAAAGGCCTGCACTAAATTCTCATGTCCTTTAACAGATAAATTACAATCTCTTGATAACCAATGAAGACAGTAAGTATAATGAATGCAGCCAATTAGGTCATTGGTACTGCTGATTTATCACGTCTTATCAATCGACTTTCTTGAAATGTGTTTTACTATATAGATGGGAATTATGATAGCACAGTGGCTAACATGTGTGCCTGCTGGCATGGTGGCCATGCATTCAAATCACCAACGAGGGTGATATTTTGTTTGCTCTCCCTTGCTTTGATCTCAAGCATAGTCCACCATGTGCTGCTACTTCTAGTGCACTGGACTGATTTTTGCATCTGGATTAGCTTTCCCTATTACCAGTGTCCCTCGCCATCAGGTAAACCTACTCCAACTTCAGAGATACTTGTAATTTACGTCTCCAAGTCAAGGAATCAAGGGGGATTTGAAAAGTGAATTGAATTTGGCTGCTAGATTGACCCAGTCTAAAATGGGTAACACAAAAGTAATACTACTTTATATTATTACCAGAAAATGCATAAGGTCTAATTATTTCATTGTTAAACCAGGAAAACTATATAGTACCATGTCTTATGATGCTAAATAATAACACAAAAGTAATCAACATTTGTTTTGCTACTTTAGAAAAGTAACATAAATTTATGTTTCAGTTTTACATTCTCAGTTTGAAGACTGTTTTTCTCACAGTGAAGGCAAACTAAACATATTTGTTGCCACTGATAACATCTCTTTTTTTTTCAAATTAAATATCTACACCAGCAAAACTGATATAAAAAATTTTTAGATATTGTTAAATGAATAACAATTGGTTTGATACAAGAATTTGACCTGGTTGGAACTACTGTGTTAATCATAGACTCACCGTAGCCAGTAATATAATAATATGGTAGTCTGGATCTAGAAGCATCAAAGACTTGAACCAACATGAAGATAATGTGAAGCCCTTCAATGAACATCCACATGAAAGCCGCCAGGAATAAAAAGTGAAGAAAGCCAGCAATGACAGAGCACAATATCTGAAATTATGATAAAACGTATAATTAAAATGGCATATGTTTTTAAAAAGTTGAATGTCAGTTTCCAAATGAAAGGAAATGAGGGATATAATTTAGAAAATATTTTAATTGTATTTATTTTAGTTTTCACATAACATTTCCCTTGTAATATGGGCACATCTCGTAAGAGTGTCTGTATAACACACAAACACTTATGTAAGTAAGTAAAGAACACTTATATAAGTAAGTAAAGAACCTTTTTACAGATCCTAAGACACATTAGACACATGGTAAGTAATAAGTAAAGTAAAGGAACCTTTTACAGACCTTAAAACACATTAGACACATGGTAAGTAATAAGTAAAGTAAAGGAACCTTTTACAGATCTTAAAACACATTAGACACATGGTAAGTAATAAGTAAAGTAAAGGAACCTTTTACAGACCTTAAGGTGCATTGGGCATAAGGTGCTATATACCAATCAGCACTAGTTTGGGGGGGGGGGAGAGATGGATGATGTTGTCAGTATCATGCTAACTGCCTTTATTTCCCAAGGCATATCCAGGTACCAATGTTTGGCTTTGTCAATCTGGGAGCCATAGTCAGTTCTAAAAATTCAAACTTGCCATGATGTGATTCGAGCATCTAGTGTTGTTTTTAATGCATATCCTATTTACAAGACATCGCTGTCAACACCAGCACTGCTGTTGTTGATGTCTTAGCAAGTGTGCATTCAGTAGTCTGCCATGAGCATCTAGTACAGTGGTTCTCAACCTTTTTTGGCCCGTTCCCCCCTTCACCATATTTTTAGGACGTCATTCCCCCCTCACCATATTTTTAGAACGTCATTCCCCCCCTTTCGTATTTCCTCCCTAAAAATTTCCCCCTGCCCCTACACAGCATACGTAATAATTGAAGCTAAATTTAATAGCACATACTAAAACAAGTCTAGACGTCCACATAAAACGTGATTTGTGGGTCTATTTACTTTATAAAATGAATTTTAGAAGGGTGAGACGTACAGAACCGTAAAGTAAGAAGGGAAAAACACGATCAAGTAATCGGCCCCCCCCCCCCCCCCCGGAAACCCCAAAATTCCCCCCTGGGGGGGAATTCCCCACCGGTTGAGAACCACTGATCTAGTAATTTACCTTTATGGTTAGTTGAAAACCAAGATTTACTGGATATTTTAAAATGGGGAACTGTGATATGTCTGTAATAATGCACGACTTTCCCATGTGGTACATGTAGAGTCTGGACCGTGATGTCCAACCTGCTTGCATGGATCTTGATTTGTGCACAACCTCCCACATATAAGGTGTAGTGATTGCTGTAGAATCTACTGTTTGTTGTAGTAGTGAACTTCAAGCACTATAGTATTTCCTGTACAAATGTGTCCCTGCAACAATTTATGTTTTAACCATCTTTTCCTAGTTGATCTTACTATGAAGGTGAGTGTGTGTCTGGTGGTATATCCTTGTTGAAAGCAATTTAGAATCTCCCCAAGGCATGGGTGCAGTGCCCACCATATAGGGGAATGTGTCTTTTAACTTTATGCCATAAACTTCCACTGTTTTGTGGTTTTCCCATGGTATACTAAAGGAATTCACAAAAGACTACAATCAAATAATCAGTCACAGGTCCTCATGCCTGAATGGGTAAGAATGCATGTTCTTAAACATCCATTGTGCTGATGCCGAGGTAAGCAGTTCAACCCCTAAACTGGACAGCTGGACTAAAATGTTGACCTGTCGTCCTTGACTTGGGGACGTAAATTACAAGTACCTCTGGAGTGGGTTTGCCTGATGGCGAAGGATACTGTTAATAGGGAAAGCTAATCCAAATGCAAAACTCAGTCCATCACTACTATAAATAGTGTGTATGGACTACGCTTGAGATCAAAGCGAGCAAAAGCAGAAAACAAAAATAATCAGTCAATCAATCAAGGTCATTTAAGCACCAAGGTCATATAGGTGAGCCTCCAACACCCTTTGCCCTGCATCTTCATAATGCTTTATATATCTTTCTTCATGATCATCTCTTTATGTCCACCCATGCGTAATGTTGTCTTCTTCTTGCATGATTCCCCTCTACCTTTTCCTCCAGCACTTCCTGTAACAAGAAGCTGTTCAAAGTGCCTAATTTGTCTGATCTTGATCACATTCTGTCATCATCATCAATCAGGATCCGTCTCCAAAATGAAGGTTGGCTGCAATAGATCTCCAACACTGTCGGTCTTTGTCTTTGATTGCATATTTTATAAGAATGCTGTTCCTCCATCTCTTGATGTTATCTTCCCACTTGTATTGTTGTCTACATCATGCAGTAGTAGTAGTAGTATAAGTAGTAGTAGTTGTGGTGGTAGTGATCGTGGTCGTGATTGTGGCCGTGGCTGTTTCGTGGCCATGACTGTGGCAGTAGTAGAAGCAGTAGAAGTAGCAGTAGTAGTAGCAGCAGCAGCAGCAGCCGTAGTAAACAGTACGCAGTAAGCAGTATTGCAGTATTGCAGTGGTAAGCAGTGGTAGTAGTAGTAGTAGTAGTGGTAGTAGTAGTAGTTGTAGTAGTTGTTGTTGTTGTTGTTGTTGTTGTTGTAATTACCTGATTCTGGACCTGATGAATTCCAAACAGAAACACAATCTCTGCTAACAGTAAAGTGACGGCCAGGTTTTTATGAATAGAGTTTCTCTCTCCCTGTAGGGAACTGAACAGAAATGGAAAAGCAATTACTTGAATAAGTAACAAAAAAATTTTCAACAAAATATGCAAGTTCAAAGAAAATAATATAACCAAGGGGTGGCGGTGGTGGTAGTAGTAGTAGTAAGTAGTAGTAGTAGTAGTAGTAGTAGTAGTAAGTAGTAGTAGGTGTAGTAGTAGTAGTAGTAGTAGTAGTAGTAGTAGTAGTAGTAGTAGTAGTAGTAGTAGTAGTAGTAAGTAGTAGTAGTAAGTAGTAGTAGGTGTAGTAGTAGTAGTAGTTGTAGTAGTAGAGAAATGTAGCAGTAGTGATGCTGATAAAAATGAAGGTAATGATGATGGTAACAAAACGATTATGACTTACTTTAATTTTGCAGACACAGTCAACAGTTTAACTAAAAACATATATAGGGTGTATGGTTAATAAATGTGGGGGGTATTGAAAGTATTGCTGTTCCAAGTTTTTTATTTAAATTTTATGTGCACAGATGGTGGATACAAAACTTGGAACTGCAATATTTTCAAAAATCCCACAGTTATTAAAAATACACCATATACATTCCGGTAAAGTAAACATAGTCCGCAGACAGATGCCGCCGAGTGGCTGTGAAGTGTTAGGCCTTCGCATATTCTATGCAAGTGGTTCTCATCCGGTGGGGACATTCCGGGGGGGGGGGGGGGGGATTTAGGATTTCCAGGGGGGGGGGGGATTAAGATTGTTTTTTTTTCAAGATCTCGTTAATACTAGAACCGATTACTTGATATTGTTTTTCCCTTCATACTTTACGGTTCTGTACGTCTCACCCTTCTAAAATTCATTTTATGAAGTAAGTAGACCCACAAATCACGTTTTATGTGGACGTCTAGACTTGGTTTAGTATGTGCTATTAAATTTAGCTTCCATTATTACGTATACTGTGTAAAAAAAAGGAGGGGGGGGGGGATTTTAAGGTAGGAGATACGAAAAGGCGGGGGGGGGGGGTGGTGACGTTCTGAAAATATGGTGAAGGGGGGCACGGGCCAAAAATGGTTGGGAACCACTGCTCTAGGCTAAGGCATAATGAGGAGGAGTGGCCTGTTTCCTTCCTCGCCGGTTTTCCTTTCCAGACAAGTCCCAGAATGTTCTGGACCATATAATATGTATAATGCCGTCTCCCTGGCCTAGAAGTTAGCAACTTTTTCCGTAATCCCGTATATTCTCTTGAGTAACGTAACCTGCGAGAGAATCGGTAGCGGTTCTCGCCACGTTGGTGACTTACGGGGTATGTGAGCCAGCCGTTTAGAAAGTAATGGCAAACTACTGGGCGTAATCTTGCCAAGAAATCAACAATCAGCTGAAAGATGCTGATGTTGACAGTGATGTCCTGTAAAGGATATGCGAACAAAAACAAATATTTATAATACCGCACTCCCTGGCAAAGAAGTTAAGGAGGCTGTTCGTAATCCCGTTTACCCACGTACGAAGCACAGCTGCGCGAGTTTGGCAGCGAATCGCGTCACGATGGTTTCTTACGGAAAGGTATGTGAGCCAATCGTTCAGAAAGCTATGGCAAACTACTGAACGTAAAAGTTGCCAAGACATCACCAGCAGATGAAAAATGCTGGTGTTGACTGCAATGTCCTGAAATAGCATATGCAAAAAAAAAAAAAAAAAAATTATTATAGCCAGGTCGACACCGGAGCCCTATTGGTCTGAAGAAATAATACTGCCACAGCTGAGGAGAAAATCCGAATCAATGTCTTGGCAGCCAAGTGCACAAGCCCTTATGCCACCATGTCTCCTGATGAAGTAAATAAACCTCAAAATGTATTTCCCATCCTATTGTTTTGTTTTTAATTGCCTGTACTTAATGTTATTTCAATTGCGCGAAGAAATCTGATACTGAAGCATGAAAATAATCAATAATAATTAATATATTTGATTAATTAGAAGGCACGAATTAAAGCGCTGAGGTCGACTACACGGTCATCATGACATCGGAAACGCAAGTCAGGGATGTACGCAAACATATTTCAATTTTGGACTGAATAATCTGCACTATATATATATTTTGTGTTTAACATCTGTTTGGTATTAAATAATAAAATAACTAGGCATTTGCTCGGCGAGGGCCATAAAAATGTCAGTCCTGGAGACCGAGCCGGCTGACGAGAGAAATATTTATGTGTGACAGCAGATACAGTGACTTGGGTAACTAGATATATCAAGTTCACAGAATGTGAGTTTGGATGTTTGGGTGCGTGAAGATGTGCACGTGTATGTTCTTCTACGATGTATGTGAGCAAGCTATGTCAGAAAAAACGTTATGGACTTATTTGCATGCCATTATGTGTTTTGTGTATATGTTGCTAGATCCTTATTTGCATGGAAGTCGCGGGAGAGGACGCTTGCCTGCCGAGCGGTGGTCGTGTTTTCGAATCCCTGTCAAGAAGGTTTTAACAGTAGGTTTGGACCTGACAAAACTGATGGTTGAAAATGGGAAGTTGGGGTGTGTCACAGTTAAACTTAAAAGTTGTTAATATGCTAGCAGACATGTTGTATTGTAAATCAAATTAAAGGGGGCTGCATGGGGGAAAATACTGTAAATAAGCCCATAGCGGATACGGAATCCTCCTTGCATGTAGTCTCTCCTATCTGTTCTCACAGTCCATCCTATCTGTATGTGGTCTCTCCTGTCTGTTCCCACAGCCTATCCTACCTGTATGTAGTCTCTCCTATCTGTTCCCACAGCCTATCCTATCTGTATGTGGTCTCTCCTATCTGTTCCCACAGCCTATCCTACCTGTATGTGGTCTCCCCTATCTGTTCCCACAACCTATCTTACTTGTATGTAGTCTCTCCTATCTGTTCCCACAGCCCATCCTATCTGTATGTGGTCTCTCCTATCTGTTCTCACAGTCCATCCTATCTGTATGTAGACTCTCCTATCTGTTCTCACAGTCCATCCTATCTGTATGTAGTCTCTCCTATCTGTTCTCACAGTCCATCCTATCTGTATGTAGTCTCTCCTATCTGTTCTCACAGTCCATCCTATCTGTATGTAGTCTCTCCTATCTGTTCTCACAGTCCATCCTATCTGTATGTAGTCTCTCCTATCTGTTCTCACAGTCCATCCTATCTGTATGTAGTCTCTCCTATCTGTTCTCACAGTCCATCCTATCTGTATGTAGTCTCTCCTATCTGTTCTCACAGTCCATCCTATCTGTATGTAGCCTCTCCTATCTGTTCCAACAGCCTATCCTACCTGTATGTATGTGATATTTCCTATATGTTTCCACATCCCATCCTATGTTTATGTGGTCCCTCCTATCTGTTCCCACAGCCTATCCTACCTGTATGTGATATTTCCTATATGTTTCCACATCCCATCATATCTGTATGTAGTCTCTCCTATCTGTTCCCACAGCCTATCCTACCTGTATGTGATATTTCCTATATGTTTCCACATCCCATCCTATCTGTATGTGGTCTCTCCTATCTGTTCCCACAGCCTATCCTACCTGTATGTGGTGTTTCCTATACGTTCCCACATCCCATCCTATCTGTATGTGGTCTCTCCTATCTGTTCCACAGTACATCCCATCTGTATGTAGCCCCTCCTATCTGTTACCACAGCCCATCCTTTCTGTATGTAGTCCCTCCTATCTGTTCCAACAGCCCATCTTATCTGTATGTAGTCCCTCCTATCTGTTTCCACGTCCTATCCTATATGTATGTATCCCCTCCTATATGTTCCCACATTCCATTCTATCTGTATATTGTCACTTCTATCTGTTCCCACATCCCATCCTATCTGTATGTAATCGCTCATATCTGTTCCCACATCCCATCCTATCTATATGTAATCACTCCTATCTGTTCCCACATCCCATTCTATCTGTATGTAGTCACTCCTATCTGTTACCACATCCCATCCCATTTGTACATAGTTCCTCCTTTCTCTGTCTATGTGCATCCTACCTGTATGCAGTCTCTAAAATCTTCCCCCACAGCCCACCCTATCTGTATGTGGTTTCTACTATCTGTTCCCTCAGTCCATCTGATCTGTTCCCTCAGTCAATCCTTTCTGTACGTAGTTAATTCTCTCTTTTCCCACTGTCCGCACTCTCTGTTCAACAAGTCCATGTCATCAATAAATAATCTCACCTATTCTAGCTGTTCTATCCGTAACAAATTGCGTCGCGTCTGTGCTTAGTCCTGTACACGGTCATTAGAAAGAATTGCTAACTGAGTCAGGCGATATGCATCCCTTGTAACACAATACCCAGTGGTAGTATAAAATGACGTAAAACGCAGATTCAATTAAAGTATCTAAAGGAAACTAAATCCCACCCATGCTCATTATGTGCGCACAGATATATCCTCTAAACCATATATAATTCCCTAGCTAATGAGGTAAACGGACATTTAATATATGCTTTTCGTGGACGCTTTACCCAATTCCCGAATAAAGTGCATAGATAAACCTGTTTAGTATTCTGTAGACAAATATATAGAAACGCACGAATATGACCTATGCCAGCGATTCCCAAACTTGGTTCTCCTAGCAGAACTTCCGGGATAAATTTTGTTGACGTCATAAACAATTTTATATTGATACAAAATACACCGCCTTTCTTCACCCAAAAGAATTGTTACAAGCGCTTATTTCTATTCAGTGTTAGTTGGTCACGGTTCCAACTTCGCGACAACGGATCACCTCATAATTGCTCCGTTCTTGTGCCAGCAAAAACCACACAAAATGCTCTTCTCTGTCCCATGTGAAAAATAAAACACAGCAGTCTCTACAAAAACCAACAGCACGCACACGTATGCATACATAAGGCCACAGTCATAATGCCAACACAACAGTCTATCAATAAATTTACGTTCATCGTCGACGAAAGCAGCAGCCACTATTCAGTGTAACATGTAATAATGTAACAGGAGTTCCCTTGAAGCAAGATGGCGGGACATTTCTTCGTCCCGTAAAATGGAACGTGTTTTTTTCCGATGTGAAATGGAGTTCGGACCGTGCAACGGAGTTCGTGCACGCGCGCCCGGACTTTCTTCGGCGTATCATCGGCGCTCGGTGGCGATAGTTAAGCCTAACATGACGACCAGACGACCGGCAAGGACACAGCGTGGGAAGAGGGCAGGCGCACGCAGAAGATGAAAGACTTGGGAGTAAGAATCGGCACGGCCAGACGCGAGAGGTACATCGGGAAAACAAGGCGCCTCGTCAACCAACACAGAACTGGCACTATTAGCTACCGGACGCTGATGCATATGCTGGGGGGGGGGGGATCTGAGCACCTATGGACATGTCCGGAGTGCAATGAAGATACTCCAACTGATAACTGAACTGAACTGAATGTAACAGGATCTAGAGGTCACGTGATATGGGGAAACCATAATAGCCCTCATTGACCGGCAGGGTACATCATGATGATGACGATGATGATTGTGCTGGAGAACAGATGTTGTGCACAGGCATAATCGTCCACGGCAGTTGGCAGAGCAGTTGATTGATGTGATAATAATGAAAACATCCGACAATCTTTGGTACGTATTTGCCGTACTGACCAATAAAACAAATTTTACATCTCTAGCACAGAAAAGAAAGAATGTCGCAAGTACATCAACAATTATGTAAAATCTTGAACGGTAATGTCGTCTGCTTCTTCAATTCCATAATAACATTCTTGGGTCGCGTTACTGAGCTGATAGTTTCCATTATTGGTTAATTACTAAATAAGAGAAGAAGAAGGTGTAACAAAATAACTTAACGCTGATTTTTATTTTAAGAGTCTTTTCGAAAAATGTCTCAAAATATTTGGTTGTCTTTGAATCTTCAAACAACACAGCCACCAGTTTGCGCCGAACAATGTCTCAAACTGAATAGTTTGGGAATCGTTGACAGAAGCCATGCTAACACTGGTACAAACAGGCCTCTCCTGCATTTCCAGCGTTTGTCACAACAAAGACATAAAACTCAGGGAGAACGTCACTTTCAGTTGCTGAGATTTGATACAGGCATGCATCTCGTTGAGATGGGACATACACATTCTATTTCCGTTATCAGATAACGATATCAGTATTTGACAACAATCTGTATGAAACAAGTGTAAATTTAGAACAGGATACCTCCAAATAGCATTACCCAGGCCCCAGTTTTTCTCTCACCTTCCTTTTCTTGAAGATAACTGCCTGATGTTAGCGAAGATTTACGACCTATAGTTTTTTGTCGCACTCACTTATAAATTGTAGATGGCCCTACAATAGGGTCGTCGAGAGTCTCAGTAATGTAAAGGTTACCACGTTTGCCTGCCTACCTAGTGGTCATGTATTTGAATCCCTTCCAGGCAGGGATTGTTTTCATTGACATTGGCACCAAGTCGACTCAGCCTAACACTGGTATAGGGTGTATTTTTAATGACCGTGCAGTGTTTGCAAATTGCCGGTCCAATTTTGTACTAGGGTAAGTTAATAATTAAGTCACAAATGGCTGTAGAAAAATAACTAAAGATGATAACAACTTGAAACCAGTTTATTTTTATATATACATTGTCCCTTTATTTCTCAACATAATTTCCACCAAAATTGATGCATTTATCCCATCGTTTTATCAGTCCTCCCAAACCGGCCGCATAGAACTGTGTGCTCTGTTTTCTAAACCACGTTTTCACTTCACATTCAATATCGGCGTTACTCGCGAAATGTCTCCCGCCAAGGTGAGTTCCTGGCGATTTCCCGTAAAGCGGTGCATAGCTGGGTAGAAAACGTTACTAGGGTGAGTCAATAATTAAGTCACACAGTTCCTTCTGCTCCTCATCCTGCTTCCTCTTCTTCTTCTCCTCCATCTCCATCATCTTTCATCCTCCTCCACCTTCTTCTTATTGTTCCTCGTCCCCCTCTTAGTCCTCTTGTTCGTCATGGGGCAAATATGAGCAAGAGTTCTTGATGGCAGGCCAATATCTGAGGCAAATGTGACCAAGAGTTCTTGATGGCAGGCCAATATCTGAGGCAAATATGACCAAAAGTTCTTGATGGCAGGCCAATATCTGAGACAAATGAGACCAAGAGTTCTTGATGGCAGGCCAATATCTGAGGCAAATATGACCAAAAGTTCTTGATGGCAGGCCAATATCTGAGGCAAATGTGACCAAGAGTTCTTGATGGCAGGCCAATATCTGAGGCAAATATGACCAAAAGTTCTTGATGGCAGGCCAATATCTGAGGCAAATGTGACCAAGAGTTCTTGATGGCAGGCCAATATCTGAGGCAAATATGACCAAAAGTTCTTGATGGCAGGCCAATATCTGAGGCAAATGAGACCAAGAGTTCTTGATGGCAGGCCAATATCTGAGGCAAATATGACCAAAAGTTCTTGATGGCAGGCCAATATCTGAGGCAAATGTGACCAAGAGTTCTTGATGGCAGGCCAATATCTGAGGCAAATATGACCAAAAGTTCTTGATGGCAGGCCAATATCTGAGGCAAATGTGACCAAGAGTTCTTGATGGCAGGCCAATATCTGAGGCAAATGTGACCAAGAGTTCTTGATGGCAGGCCAATATCTGAGGCAAATGTGACCAAGAGTTCTTGATGGCAGGCCAATATCTGAGGCAAATATGACCAAAAGTTCTTGATGGCAGGCCAATATCTGAGGAAAATGTGACAAAGAGTTCTTGATGACAGGCCAATATCTGAGGCAAATATGACCAAAATTTCTTGATGGCAGGCCAATATCTGAGGCAAATATGACCAAGAGTTCTTGATGGCAGGCCAATATCTGAGGCAAATGTGACCAAGAGTTCTTGATGGCAGGCCAATATCTGAGGCAAATATGACCAAAAGTTCTTGATGGCAGGCCAATATCTGAGGCAAATGTGACCAAGAGTTCTTGATGGCAGGCCAATATCTGAGGCAAATATGACCAAAAGTTCTTGATGGCAGGCCAATATCTGAGGCAAATGTTACCAAGAGTTCTTGTTTGGCAGGGAATTATTTCTGGCAGATATGATCAAGAGTTCTTGATGGCGGGCCAGTATTTGTTGCAAATGTAATCAAGAGTTGTTGATGCAATTGTAGTATTTGGGAAAAATAAGACCAAGAATTCTTGATGTCAGGCCAGACTTTGGGGCAAATATATCCAACAGTTAGCGGTCTAGGTAGCGCATTGGGTAGCGCGCCAGTCTCATACTCACAATCTGTGGACAATAAATACCTAAAACCAGTAGAAGAAACATGATCAAGCTGAACCTGATCCCAGATAACCCGTATGTTCTGCGCCGCATTATAATCTGGTTATGTCATCATATGTCATCATATATGAAGGTCCAGCATCGGTCTAGCCATTGTCGCTGGTTTCAAAGCTTGGAGAGGGTATGAGGAGCTCTGCAGGACAGTCCACGTAAAGATGGTACTATAGTATCATCTTGGGAGAAAAGTCTCTACAAAACCTCACTCCAGTAGCAGCACGCTTTTTTGTTTCACGGCTCTGGCGACTTGAGCGCCAATGCATCAGTATTAAGTCACAACTGGAATATTCTAGAGGATATACAACCAATGAACCTAGCAAAAAGTTACATTTAGAGCCTATTTTTTTTTATCGATTACCCCTACCCCGTCCAACCTCATACATAAGTTATATTAGGGTCCATCAGTGGCTCAGATTCATAATCCTGTTAACGGGATATTAATCTGAAGGTGATTGTTGTCCAAAGAAGGTAAGGAGCCCAAGTATGTGAATAATAGGTATTGTTATAAGAAATTTGAACGTGCAAGAAACATTCCACAGATATCTGCAGAGAAGAAAGGAATCTTTAACCTCAGTTGTAATAGCCAGGAAGTGAGGAGTCGTCTGTCCAGATTATTCATATCTCTTATTGTATTCAATCATTGTCAGATAGATTAAATAATTAAGACAATCAGCCTCTAAACTTGTTGGCAACTGCTTATGTGGATATCTGTGTGGTGTTTACAGCGAGGATAGGCATATATGTTGTCTAAACGGCAATAAACAAACAGAGGCAATCTAGCATTCTCGACACTTTTATCTCACAGCTCGCGAGATCAGACTCAAGTTAACCCCAAACTTGTGGGTTGGACGAATCTGATATCTTGTTTAATATGCCAGCACTGTGGTTGGGGAGGGGAGACACAGGGTGGAAACAGGATTGCTGAATGTCTCGAAGACAAACTGTAACAGTGCGACGATATGCTGATTACGTGGCATGATTCATTATGTAAGATTAGCTCATATCCTAGCGAGGGTTCAACACTACATTTCCAGAATTTGGGTTTTCTGTAACTTTTTCAGAAGTAATTTGTAAGATTTCTGTGCGCGCTTATGACAGCAAACATATCATATCCTCTAGGGTTAGCTTATCTGGAGCCCAAGGAACGGGAATTATCAGGAGACAGACCACAGCACTTGCATCCGACGAAGCAGCAAAATCTATTATATGACCAAGAAAAGACTGACTTCTAATATGCCCCCCACAAGCGTCAGAGCAGCTCTTTTCTGAAGTTTGAGTCTTAAGCGAATGCCAGGTTGGTTATGCGGGTAACACGGGTTTGATACATCTATGGTAAATTATGGTTTGGAAAAGATATCCTCTTCCACTCATTGACACAGAAAGTAAATAACGAGAGTCGGCTGTATGAAACAAGTAATAATAGAGGCGGCTGTGTGGAACAAGTAATAACCAGAGTCGGCCATATTAAACAAGTAATAACCAGAATCGGCGGTATGGAACAAGTAATAACGAGAATCGGCGGTATGGAACAAGTAATAACGAGAGTCGGCTGTGTGGAACAAGTAATAACGAGAGTCGGCTGTATGAAACAAGTAATAATAGAGGCGGCTGTGTGGAACAAATAATAACGAGATTCGGCTGTATGAAACAAGTAATAATAGAGGCGGCTGTGTGGAACAAGTAATAACGAGAGTCGGCCATATTAAACAAGTAATAACCAGAATCGGCTGTATGGAACAAGTAATAACGAGAGGCGGCAGTGTGGAACAAGTAATAACGAGAGGCGGCTGTGTGGAACAAGTAATAACGAGAGTCGGCCATATTAAACAAGTAATAACCAGAATCGGCTGTATGAAACAAGTAATAACGAGAGTTGGCTGTATGAAACAAGTAATAACGAGAGGCGGTTGTGTGAAACAAGAAGTAAGGAGAGACGGTTGTGTGAAACAGAGGAGAAATGAAATATGGAGATTATGGAAGCCCAGTGACTGTTCTTTGAGAACTGCGAAGGAGAATCCTTTGTTCCAGTGATGAAATCAATTATGGCATGCTTTCTGTTGGAGAGAGAGAGAGAGAGAGAGAGAGAGAGAGAGAGAGAGAGAGAGAGAGGTTCGGAGAGAGAGAGAGAGCGAGAGAGAGAGAGAGAGAGAGAGGTTCGGAGAGAGACAGAAAGACAAAGAAAGATACACGGAGAGAGAAATATTGAGTTAAAGAAAGAAAGAGATCAACAGAAAAAGAGATACAGTGTCACGTAAAGAATGGTTGAAGAATTGGGTGTGAATTTTCTCGACGGGTAGTTAAGATTTAATGTATCCCAATGAGAATGAACAAACAAAAACTCTACTAGACAGATATAGTTAGAATATGTGTATTAAAGATAATGTTGGGTGGGGCACTATCATGTTGTATTGGGTCTTGTATTGGGTATTTCATAAACACGTGCTTAGTTACCTGAATTAAAAGAAATACAAAACAATGAGAAAAGACCAACCATCAATTTAACTGCGAGGAAGAAAGACGAAAGATTACATACTGAAGAAAGAAGAACGAACTACAATGATACATGCACCTGACTTGAATTCGCAAGGCAAGAATGGACGTGAAGACAAATGAGAACCTAGTGGAGACCCAAATAAAAAGAGGTCAGGAAGATTGGGTTGACATAATCACAGATGAAGAACGTAGCCTGAAATATAAATCGATACACGGCAACTGTAACCTTCAGTTTATCGCCTGCCTGTCTGCGTCGATAACCCAAATCTCATGCCATGGGGATGTCCGTTTCATAAATTGCTATACTCGAATTCTCTCCTGCAGTTGTTTATTGGCCTCTTTAAATCATTATAATCAAGTGCCTTGCCAGCTGGCATAGGCGTTCATGTCTCTCCACCGATCTCGGTCTTTGGTGTTCTGGATCAACTCTGCTGATGATATTCCTCGATGCCACCATTTCAATCCATCCAACATAATTTCTTTTGGCCTGCCCCTGCCCCTCTTCCCCGTGATCTTTCCAGTTGTCACGATGTTCTCCAATGCCTCTCTTCTCATCTCATGACCAAAGCAAGCTGTTTGTCTCATTCTTCATTTACACCAGGGATTCCAGAATAAGGATTGCCCAGTCATGCTATTACCTGGACACCTTGTGTGTCACATCCAGACTCAGTGCTTTTCTCAGCCTCCAGTTTCAGGGAGCTTTTCTCAGTTCTGTAAGCGGGCTTAATATTCCGTCGTTATATATTAGTCCTTCTGTTGTTAGAGAGTACACCAAAGTATACCACAACAAGCAATGATGTACATGATGTACAGACCACTTGGAAGCAGAAGGAGAGGCCGACTACGTAAACGGTGGACAGAGGGAATAGCAGAGTTCACGGGAATCTCGATACAGGAAGCCCATAAACGGGCACTCTCCCACTGTTTATACTTCACCTCGACATTGTAAGGTATAAGAGGAACAAGATAAGATGAGATGAGATGAGTAGTTAGAGAAGCCGCGTTATCCTGGAGTCACAGATTCTGCCATTAACAAAAAAAAGTAAAGGACCCCGTTATACGCCCTGAAGCGTAAGGGGTATATTGATGCCTGTCCTTTAGTTTGATGGACGGATCGGCACGCGAGTGGTAACGTGGTTAATACCACACCGGCCGCCTTGACTTCCCATAGCATTCCCTGGTACCCATTATAAGCTGGGTCCACTTGGGAATCCAGGTCCATTAAAATAGCCACCTGGTTAGGGATTCGAACGTTGATCACCGGACAGTGCTGTACTAAAATAAAGTTGTGAACGTATACTCTTCTTATGCTTCGTTTTCATCTTCCTCTTTTTCATCATCTTCTTCGGTTTCAAAGTGCTGCCAATTACCCTTGGCCATTGTTTAAGTATAATGCAAGGCATTGCAAATGTCAAAATGCAGTACATATCCCAAGCCTCGGAAGATATTCAAAATAAGCTTAACGAAATCCGCAGCTCAACTGTGAAACAATCATCCATAGAGAGTTAAAGATACAAACAATCACTATACATACATAGAATCGTAAGCTGTTTGAACAACGCAAGTCTCTTTAAAAAAAAAAAAAAAGAACTGAATGTATCCTACGCAGTCTCTAATCTTGTTATGCGGTATATTTCTCTTAGCCGTATTACAAATACCATAATAACAATTACTATTAATTTAGTCATTTAGTAATAATTATGTACATTTTCAAAGTGTTTATAATGCATATATGATTGCTGTTCTTGTCGTTGTTGCTGCTGCTTCTTCTACTGCTGTTGTTGTTATTTAAGATTAAGAAAGCGATGTCTGATTGAAATAATGCACAAAAGGAGAGAGATAAATGGGCAGAATGTTAAATGAGCCAGCGTGCCAAAATATAAACCATATACAAATGTTCATCCGTCCTCTTCTGCTGCTTCTTCTGTTGCCGCCGCAGCCGCCTCCGCCGCCGCCCCCTCGCCGCCGCCGCCACCACCACCACAACTACTGCTACTACTACTATTACTACTACTACTACTACTACTACTACTACTACTACTACTACTACTACTACTACTACTACTACTACTACTACTACTACTACTACTACTACTACTACTACTACTACTACTACTACTGCTGCTGCTGCTACTACTACTATTACAACTACTACTACCACCACCACCACCATTACTACCACCACATCTACTAATACTAATACTAATACTTCTTCTTTTTCTTCTTCTCCTCCTTCTTCTCGTCTTCTTTTATAGGTTCCTGGTTTGGAGTAGATCCATCAATCATGACTCTCCAATCTTCTGTGTCATCTGATACTTTGTTGAAACAGGTGTCGCTTATATCATTATTTATTGCCCATCCGTTTCAATTTTCCACACACATCTTTCTCTGACATCCTGTGCCTCCTATGCCTAGTATGCATATTCTCCCAATAAAGCTAATTTGTCCATCCCATCTCTTATGCTCATGTGCCCCATACATTTCGTGTTTCAATTCGTTGTGGTTTCTATGAATATCTTCTAACACCCATATCAGCGTTTATGCTCCCTTCGGCTCACGATATTCTCAAAATTCTTCTCAAAAACCACATCTCCACTGTTTTCAGTTTCTTTACCATGTCATTACCTATTATTCAGCAAACGCACACATTGTGATGAACAGGCCACACACAACTTTTCAACAAGATGCATTTTTGAACTTGTGAACTGTTCAAGAAACCTGATACGGGGGAGGAAATTATCATGTGGCAATACCAACACCAAATGACACCTGGCACACAAGACGGGCAGCGTGGAGGCCGCCAAAACCTCAAAGAAGACGACAGGAGAGAACCTGCCTGTGAGCTGCAGCAAAGAACCAGAACCTATAGTTAACTCAAATGAAGCTGCCACGAGGAAGAACGACGACAACCCACCACAGACAACAGCCAAGACAGCTGAGAAGAAGAGTGAGGAGAAAAACACTAGATTCGGAATCACCGACTCATAGACGACCAGATGGGTTGTCAAACGTATTCAAGTGGAGCTGACAGATGAACAGATCCTGAAGCAGCTACAACAGGAGAACCTCCACATCCGAATCTTGAGGGCGGAGCGGATTCTGACGTACTCCAAGATCCCTCCACGCTAGCGGTGGTGACGACTGAGGATAGCGAGATACCAAGCCAGGTAACGATAAACAAGAAAGTACAACAGTCTGAAAGATTCATTCCAAGAATCACTCAATGCTCAAGGTGCCAGAGGGCGACCACAGCAGAACAACATGCCGCAGCAAGACAGAGATCTGCTGATACTGCGCCGAACACCACTCCTTCAAGGAATGTCCGCTGGCCAAACAGGACAAGAACTTTCGAGTCCCCAACCTCAAGAGAAAATGCGCCAACTGACTTGGCAAGCATCGAGCAAGACACCTGGGATGTCCGTACCTTCAAACGTCTTAAAGATCTCCATTACCACAAAGACCATACAAGGAGGCAATGCTGAGGTGCGAGACAGCCACGTGCATCTCACAAGCTGAAAGATCTCAATTGCAAGGCTTGATAGACAAGCTAAAGAAACAAATCAAACTACTTCAGACACCGACACAAATCAGCGACAACGAAAAACTGCTTACTGACATAAAGGAAATCCAGCAAAGCATCAAGCAAGAGGTAGAACACATGGCACTGATAAAGAAGGAGAACGAAGAATCCCACAAACCATCAAATCAGAGAGAGAACTGTTAAAATCTGAAAGGGAACTAATCCAAAACAAACCACCAGAGGACACGGAAAAGAACACAGAGAAGCTGCAAGGTGAAACCCAACAAAAGACCAATCCGGAAACGCAAGCTAAAGCCAGCAGCCCAACCACGATGTCCAAGAAATTCAAGGGGAAACTAATATCCCGCCAGACCTCTGAAGAAAGCCAGATGTGTACTATGAGGACGGCATAGAGTACTCCCAGTCGTCCCCACCATTGACCACGGAGGAATACATCGAACGGAACGCAGAACGCGACAGGCAGAAGCAACTCAAATTTAAACTCGAAAGAGAACAAAGGCGCAAGGAAGAAAACGAAGCCGCCGAAAAGCCTCTATAGACAATAAAACAAAAAAAGGTTTTAGGAAGAAATTATTAGGAAATTATTGAGCATACACAGTAAGTAAATTTTCAAAACATACAATTGAGAACTGAAATTCAAGTACAAAATAATTTTAATGAAAGATTTTTCTATATTATTTTAATTATTAGTAATTATTTAAATTTAGTGAGATCCTTGCGCTTGATGCTTGCTGCAAAGAGATTTTATGTCAGGTTCCAATTTAGTTAACTTCAGTCTTAAGTCTCCCCGTTTTGTTATATCCAGCCGATTTCTTCCATTTTAGAATTGCCCCCCTTAACAATCGAATTGCCCCCCTGTGGGGCGTGGGCCCCACGTTGGGAAACACTGCCTTAGAGCATGTATTTAATATTTGTAAGTTAGGAAATCCTTAAAAGAAAAAGTGAAAACTAACACACCATTTAGAGATTGTATTTAATATTTGTAGGCTAGAAATTATGTGAAATCCAAAGCACCATTTCGAGAATGTAGTTAATATTTGTGGGTAAGAAAATATATAACGTAAAACTGAAAGCTAAAACACCATTTTGAAAATGTATTCAATGTTAAAAGTCCGTAACGAAAATGTTAAAGGTAAAACAACATTTTGAGAACGCAATGATATTTTTGTTGTTTTAGAAAAACTGTAACGAAGCAAAAAAAATCTTAAACGCTCTTTCTTTCTTTCTTTCTTTCTTTCTTTCTTTCTTTCTTTCTTTCTTTCTTTCTTTCTTCCTTTCTTTCTTTCTTTCTTTCTTTCTTCAGTACATGTCTTGACATTTGCCATTTGTATTCAGATTACACACGTGGCTTACATGCTCATTCTGTTGCCCCCTGCTCTGGGTTTATCAGTTCTGTCATGTGTGTAACGTCTGCCGGGTATTCGCCCCGCCAGATAACTTACATACCTCAGCACTGTCCAGACATGTAATCTCGTTAGCATTAGGAGGTCACGCACAGATCGACATTTCCCGCTCCTGATAAATCAGATTCTCATAATTGGGCGGGAATGCCGAACATGTTGAACTTATACATGCCTACGAGAATGCTGACCTATTCAGCTGCAATGGCATAAAGAGAATGTTGTCTAAATTTCCAGGCATGTCCTGTTTTTCTTCTAGCACACAACACACAGAAATATAATAAATCATTGGCCTCGTGCATTCAAATGAAATCACGTCAATTTTGTGTTTACTTTTCTATTTGAGCTCATATGCAATATGCAAACGCACATAAATGCGAACATATTCACCTACCTATCTACCTACCTACACACAACACACAAACACACACACACACACACACACACAAACACACAGAGAGAAAGAGAAAGAGAGAGAGAGAGAGAGAGAGAGAGAGAGAGAGAGAGAGAGAGAGAGAGAGAGAGAGAGAGAGAGAGAGAGAGAGATTGACGGACGAATGGACATTTAGGCATGACAGGTTTCTTTGATGTAACCATTACTTCTGTCAGCCTATTATTTCAAGCTGAGTAAGTTACTAACGTTTTCACTTTCTAGAACCACAGGATGTATCATTTTCTGTAGACAGACAGACAGACAGACAGACAGGCAGGCAGGCAGGCAGGCAGGCAGACAGACATCATCATCATCATCATAATCACCATCATATTTCCTACCAGCTGATGTAGACATTCTTAGGCAAACTTCAAAGATGTCGATCCCTGGGGTTCTGGCTGGCTTATGGTTGATGATATTTCTCCAGGCCACCTCTCTAGTACACTCGGCACCATTTATATCTGTCTCATACCTCTCCTTCTCTAATCTTTCCGGTCTTAACGTTACTTCCAATACTTCTCTTCTCATTACATGACCAAAGAACGCAGATTCTATGTTTGTGTGAAAGTATATATCTCTTGAGCTTCAGCTTCATTTTACTAATCAACAGAAGATGATCTGAATCTACATCTGCACCTCTAGAAACTTGCATGTCATGCAAAGATGATCTCATTCATGTTCATCTTAATGTAAATATACTCTGGTGAACGTGTAAGATGGCGACACATGACCGCCCACGCTTAACGGTATGGGACGTGATGATGATTCGTGCAGATATGCTAAATTTGATTGTACTAAGGCCTGACGACACTCACACTGCTTCATGTACGCTTTTATTCGGAGATACATTTACTCTTTCGTCATTTTGATTTCATGCGCACACAAAAATGTAAACAGCTGTCTACTTTCATTCAATACCCCAGGCCCAGGTTTCCTATGATCTCTTTATCTTTACCAAGTGCCATGTCGACTGACATATGCGACCATGTTTCTCCAAATTATGCGATCTCCTCTTGTTGTGTTTTTCTATTTCTTTTTCCAAAAAAGCTTTTCAGTTGTCACAACACGATCTGATGTTTCTTTTCTCATAATATGACCCCAAAAATTACGCCTGTCTCTTTCTGATGTTTGTCTACTGTTGTCTGCGTATCTTAGCGCCTCTCTTACCTCATTCACATTAAACTATTTGTTGCCGAATAAATTTTCTGTAAAATGGCATCTCTGAAGTCTCAATGTATCCCCCCCCCCTTTCCCCACTCTTTTAATTTATTAATTGCCCATATATCACTATCATATGTTTAAAAAAAAAATAGTTCCGTGTAACATGCTATAATTATTTAAATAATTTATGTGATACTTTTTTCATCTGATGTTACCCGTGTGCGTTGATGCTTGAATTTATGTATTTACCCCAGATTAACACTATTGACTTTATATCTACATTTAGGCATGATCCGCTTCTTTGATGTAACCATCACTTCTGTCTAACTATTATATCAACATGAGCAAGTTTCTCGTTTATTTTTTCAGTGTCTACAACCACTGTATTTATCATTTTCTGTAGTTCTTTCTGACTTGTTGCTATAAAGAAGATGCCATAAATATAAAGTAAGTTATTTAAAATACGCCCACCAACCGCGATTCTTGGCATCTATTATATAGGGCTTATTATAGGCTCACATAAACTCTCAATAAACCGTGTTTTTCTATGCTATCTTGGCATTCACACCAACCGTCACTATTTTGATATTGCCATTTTTTATTACTAATAGTACTTTGAAGTTTCATGTAAAATTCCCCTTTCACTGATTCATCCTTATAGTCTGTTGGTGCGTAAGACTGGGTTACATTCAGATTTGCTTTCTTTTTTTTCGTGGTTCTCAAATTTGCTGTTATCATTCTAGAACTCGATGCTTCCAACTCTATTATAGTGCGTTCACAAACGTTTGCCCTCATTCGTGTTCAACATGTTTGAAAAGTATCTGTTGCATCGTTATAAAATGTTTCCTGCCGTTTTATATAATTACTCCAACCCACAGAATATGTCCTTGATAGGCCCAAAGGTAACTTAAATCATGGAAAGCGGCGAAATGTCTTTGATGTTTAGGCGAAAATGTATTTAATTAACGCTAACGCACTTGTTTTACAGTAATGCACGACGCAAGGCACCTCTGAAAACTTCCGTTCCACCATGTGACGTGCTTCTCATATGGAAATTCCCGTGCACCACGGAGAATATTCATTATTAAACACTGATATTTCCATATGAAGATGTAATATATTTCATAATATGCACCTCATCTCTGGCCCGTACATTATATACCGCATATAACTAAATATTGAGATCTGCTGTACAATCTCCAGAACATAAATGTTTTTGTTGGGTGTACATAATGATATGATTATATGCTAAATCTCATAATTTTCCTGTAGTTGGGTACTGAGGAATGGAGTTTTAAAAGGACAAGGGAGAGGGGGCATTTGAGAACGCACTATAGTTATTTGTCTACCTCTTTAGACAGCATTAGCGCCATCCATTTCTGCTCGAGGCACGTTTCTCTGTATGACTCTAGATTACTCTAGAACATCACTGTTTCATCTGTGTTTAGACACTTTCGTTTCGCGTAATCCCGAAAGGCTAATTCCATATGTCATTTTCCAACACTACTCGAGCTTTTATCCCAATGCATACATATCAACATTTCTCTAACATTTCAGGTGCCAATTCTGGAGATATTGCTAGATGAAAGGAAGGAAGTCGATACAGACTCCTCGCGTATTTTCCCAAATCGCATATTTTGCATAACCTGGCTACATCTTAATGTACTTCTCCCAGATCTCAAATGACAGTACCCGTATGACGTTCCCCGCTGGTTTCTGAACTTGGAAATGGAAAAGGGGATCCCAGCAACACAGTTCCCAAGAAGCTGGTACTTTCCGATCAAATCAAGGGGAAACAAGTTATAACAAGAGTTGGCTGTGTGAAACAAGTTATAACGAGAAATGGGTGTATGAAACAAATAATAACGAGAGTCGGCTGTATGCAACAAGAAATAACGAGAGGCGGCTACATGAAACAAAAAATAACGAGGGTTAGCTGTATGAAACAAGAAATAACGAGAGTCGGCTGTATGAAACGAATAATAACGATAATCGGCTGTATGAAACAAGTTATAACGAGAGTATGAAACAAGTTATAACGTCACACCAACCTCACTTCGATAGATGTAAACCATATTTAGGGCTCGGATGATCTGAACCAAAATGCATCGGGTTTAAGTGTTAGAACTTATACATTTCACATAATTCAGAACCAAATAACCAATCTACTAAATAGCCAACCAATCAACCAACCAACCAAATAACTAACCAACCAACCAACCAACCAACCAACCTACCAACCAACCAACCAACCTACCAACCAACCAACCAACCAACCAACCAACCAATACTGAATGTGACAATGATATTTAAATCGTTAAATCTCGATAGATTTATATTTATTTATACAAAACACAACAACACTCGGATTGGCATTGTAAAAGTAAGCTCAAGTTTTCGTGCGTGCGAAATTGGAACCTCAGGAAGACACCATTTATCTGTCCGCCAAAATTGAATGAACAGGAGACTATATAATCGAGGTAATAGCAGGAAATCGCATGAGAATACACCTCAATTTAGACTAAATTATTTTTAGATTATTCATTCATTCATTATGTGCCATGCCGATAAGCGTGGGCGGTCATGTTCTGCCATCTCACTCGATCACCAGAGTCGTGGATCAGCTCCGTGTCTCTAAATGTCGGTGACATCGCAAACATAATGTTCTTGGCATCTGTAAAGAAGGTAGTTTGCCATTGCTTTCCTTCTTAGCAGTGACCATACTGGTCAATGACCGTAGCCATTGTCTCCTCAAAAAAGAAATCCTCTGCCTACTGTCGTGAAGCTGGAGATCATAACCCACAACTATACTTTTAGATTATACCCGATTGAAATATACTACAATGATACTCAGTATTACTTTAGGATCATTATTTGAAAGCTATGCGTTTCGACATAAGTAGTAACGCGATCATAAATAAAGTAGTAATTTCAGAATTATTAGTAATAATAACTGATGATTTAGTAGATTAAAAACAAAAGATTGCTCGCTTAAAACTAGAGCACAGTCCATACATGTACTACTACGACCAGTTGTGGTTACTACTAGTAAGTGCAGCGGGATGATTTTTTAGTGTGGGTTAGGTTGCCATATTACTAGTGTCCCCCGCCATCAGACGAACGCTTGTCCGACGTCTGGTTACTTGTAATTTACGTCCCCAAGTCAAGGACGAGAAGTCAACACTTAAGTTCATATGACCGGTGTGTGGAATGAAGCCACTGCACTGCGATTAGAAGTGAACGTTTAAGCGAGATAAAAGGTCTCAGACATGCCGGCCTAATGTTAGTAGTAGTAGTAGTAGTAGTAGTAGTAGTAGTAGTAGTAGTAGTAGTAGTAGTAGTAGTAGTAGTAGTAGTAGTAGTAGCAGCAGCAGCAGTAGTAGTATCAGTAATAGTAGTAGCAGTAGTGGTTGGAGTACTACTAGTTGTTGTTGTCTCGTCGTCGAGGCAGTAGTAGTGGTAGGAGGAGTTATAATATTAGTAGTAATAATAATAATAATAATAATAGTAGTAGTAGTAGTAGTAGTAGTATAGTAGTAGTAGTAGTAGTAGTAGTAGTAGTAGTAGTAGTAGTAGCAGCAGCAGCAGCAGCAGTAGTAGTAGTAGTAGTAGTAGTAGTAGTAGTAGTAGTAGTATTAGTAGTAGTAGTAGTAGCAGTAGTAGCAGTAGTAGTAGTAGTGGTAGGAGGAGTTATAGTAGTAGTAATAGTAGTAGTAGTAGTAGTAGTAGTAGTAGTAGTAGTAGTAGTAGTAGTAGTAGTAGTAGTGGTGGTGGTGGTGGTGGTGGTGGTGGTGGTGGTGGTAGTAGAAGTAGTAGTATTTGTTGTTGTAGCAATTCACGCTATAAATTCATTGAAGAGTTATGAACCGATTTAGTCACCTATATCAGTCGACAACGCATTTAAAGAAGAAAAATAGCTGCTGAAATTTACATCTATAAATACAGAAACTGCTCTACAGATATTAAGAACGTGATTTCAGCATTACCTATGTCCTAAAACAATTTTTCTCTGTGTATGTCCTCACAGTCTTGCCTCGTTATATTTCTCACGTACATTAGGTCAACAACCGGCAGCCGACTTGATAACAGTTCACTAACTGATAAAGCCAAGTTTAAGACGATGATCGTACGTGCTAAAGTGTAACATAGTTTGTCCCGCCTTAACTGTATGCAGCATCGTTTGAACGTCTTGCTAATTTTCTAGTCAAGTGCTTTGTATACAACCGGAGCAGTGATTCTCAAACGTGTTCAGGCAGTGTTTAAAACTAGAAAATATAATCCACGAAGGTATAGTTATAGTTTGTGTGATCTTGGTATACGCAGAATTGTATCATCGTCGGTGCTACACTGTTTGTACACTCATGGTACCCACTGTAAGGTGGGTTGACCACTGAGCCTACGTCAGTTGTTTAAACATATAAACCACCCGGATGTGGATCGAACCCCAGGCCACAGGTGCGACAGGCGAGCTTCTCTGTATGTCCACACATTTTAACTCACAACATGGTCCTGTTTCTTATCAACTACAACTCTAGCTTTCCCTTACATAAACACCTGTAAACACACACACACACACTCACACACACACACACACACCCACACACACACACCCACACACACACACACACACCCACCCACCCACCCACACACACACACACACACAAGGCTTCCACTCCTTTTCAGCTATATCTCTAGCTACTCCATACAAACACAGGTATAAATTTAAAAAAAAAAAATAAACACACACACACACACACAAATTCCCATTCCTTCTCAGTTTGTATCTGTAGTTCCTACTTACACGGATCCGGATTAAAACTATTGTTCTTTGGGTTAAGTCTAGGGTAAATTTAAATACTTTACCGCCTTCTGGATCTGCCAAGCGCTATCCACAGGTTTGAAAAGGAAGGGGGAGGGGGAGATTTATGAACCGCCCACCAAAGCATCAATAATTGAGTAGTTGGTAAGTTTAGAATTTAGTCAGAATATCTTCGGGGCAAAAAGTGGCGAAGAGGTTAGTGCACGTGCTACCAAAACAGTGGCCCAGTTTCAATCCCCAACATTGTTTTTCCTACCAGTGCATCTATGGGATCGACAAAATCTCATAAAATGGGGTACTAGACAATGATCTGGTCTCCGCGGCAAAGACGTTACGGATGCGGTTCGCAATTCCGCTTACCTGCGATTGAAATACGGCTGCGACCGTTTTGGCTGCAGACCGTGTTGCGTTGGGTTTTAACGTATTGGTATGGGAACTGGTCGTTCAGAAAGCAATGGCAAACTAATGAATGTAAACTTGCCAAGACATCAACAACAGCAGTAAAATGCTGGTGTTGACAGCGATGTCCTGTAAATGTTTTTTTTTTTTGAGTTTTGTTTGCATATCCTATTTACAGGACATTGCAGTCAACACCAGCATTTTTCACCTGCTGTTGATGGGTATACGGGATTACGAACAGCGTTCTAAACCCCTTTCCTGTAAATAGAATATGCAAACCAAAAAAAAAAAAAGACAATGATCAGGATTTTTGGGAAATTATCTGGGAGGGGAAGAGGTAGGGAACTGGCCACCCCACCTCACACATCGTGGTAAGAACGTATGAAAGCCTTAAGCCTCACATCTCCAACTATGTAAATTAATTTATTGTCACGGCTTGTACTCATCGCTGTTTTCACTTGCTCATACTCCCTGTGTATCTGACATCGAGAGTACAATAACAGAGGCGCACTAGATCTACCAGTCCGATAGAACGACTGTTTGTTTACTGGATGATGACTGGTGGTGAAGGGTGAGCTTTCTGGGTTAGCGGGTCAGATGGTTACAGAGATGTGAGGATGGTGTTGTCAGGTCGTCACGTATGTGGATTGCATACCAAGCCGACTTACCTTCATCTTTTTACTTCTTGCTGAAGTCGGAATTTTCAGAGGTGTAGTGGGAAGAGAGGTTGTTGGTTGGTTGATTAGGCGGTTGGTTGATTGTTGGGTGTTTGGTTGATAAGTTGAGTAGTTGGATGGTTAGTTGATTCGTTGAGTGGTTTGTTAGTTAGGTGATTAGTTGTGCGATTAGTTGATTAGTTCGGTGGCTGGTTAGTTAGTTGATTAGTTAGGTGGTTGGCTAGTTGATTAGTTGGGTGATTAGTTGATTAGTTGATTAGTTCGGTGACTGGTTGGTTAGTTGATTAGTTGGGTGTTTGGTTAATAAGATGGGCAGTTGGTTGGTTAGTTGATTAGTTGGGTATTTGGTTGATAAGATGGGTAGTTGGTTGGTTAGTTGATTAGTTGGGTGGTTGGTTGGTTAGTTGATTAGTTGAGTATTTGGTTGATGATATGGGTAGTTGGTTGGTTAGTTGATTAGTTGTTTGGTTGGTTGGTTAGTTGATTAGTTGGGTGTTTGGTTGATAAGATGGGTAGTTGGTTGTGGTTGATTGGTTAGTTTATTAGGTGGGTGGTTGGGTAGTTGATTAGTTGGGTAGTTAGTTGGTTAGTTTATTAGTTGGGTGTTTGGTTTATAAGATGGGTAGTTGGTTGGTTAGTTGATTAGTTGGGTGGTTGGTTGGTAGTTAATTAGTTAGGTGGTTGGTTGATTAGTTGATCAGCTGGGTGGTTGGTTGGTTAGTTTATTAGTTGGGTGGTTCGCTGATTAGTTGGGCAATTGCTTGGTTGGTAGTTAGGTGGGTGGCTGATTGGACAGTGGGTTGATTGGTTGGTTGGTTGATTATTTGGGTGGTTAGTTGGTTAGTTAGTTAGTTAGTTAGTTAGTTAGTGTCTTCATTAGCTGTCCGATCGGCTGGTTGGTTGGTTGGTTGGTTCTTGGTTGGTTGGTTGGTTGGTCCTTGGTTGGTTGGTTGGTTCTTGGTTGGTTGGTTAGTTGGTTGGTTGGTTCTTGGTTGGTTGGTTGGTTGGTCCTTGGTTGGTTGGTTGGTTCTTGGTTGGTTGGTTGGTTGGTTCTTGGTTGGTTGATTGGTTGGTTGGTTCTTGGTTGGTTGGTTGGTTCTTGGTTGGTTGGTTGGTTATTGGTTGGTTGGTTCTTGGTTGGTTGGTTGGTTCTTGGTTGCTTGGTCCTTGGTTGGTTGGTTGGTTCTTGGTTGGGTGGTTGGGTGGTTGGTTGGTTGGTTGGTTCTTGGTTGGTTGGTTGGTCCTTGGTTGGTTGGTTGGTTCTTGGTTGGTTGGTTGGTTCTTGGTTGGTTGGTCCTTGGTTGGTTGGTTGGTTGGTTCTTGGTTGGTTGGTTGGTTCTTGGTTGGTTGGTTGGTTGGTTCTTGGTTGGTTGGTTGGCTGGTCCTTGGTTGGTTGGTTGGTTCTTCGTTGGTTGGTTGGTTGATTGGTTGGTTGGTTGGTTGATTGGTTGGTTGGTTGGTTGGTTGGTTGGTTAGTTAGTTAGTTAGTTAGTCGACAGATCATCCTCATTGCACATCGAAACATTCAGTCCATAAGAGCTCGGATCCCCTCCTCAGTAAATCCCGCAGTGAGTGGTGGTTTATTAATCTTCTTTAGTTTCCTGCGTAGTGTTCTTGTTTGACCACACCTCTTTTAATTTGCTGTTCTCACAACCTGACCATGGTTACCCATAACTTATTCAACACCAGGGATCTCGCTGTGCATTTCAGGGTTACTCTTAATGTTCCATAAACACATTCAGTTTTCTTTACGTCTCCATTCCCAGACAGCAATTACGTTCTCTCAGGATGTCCTTGTTATGACTTCAAATATTTATGTCTTTCTGGTTATTGAAAGCACTGTATTCACGTAGTGGATGTAAACACAGAAGCCACAAACAATATGTTGCACGATTTATTGCCTGGCATATTTCTCGTCAGGTGCATACTGCAGAGATATATGTCATATAGAGTGAATTACTTACTGGCACCTTGCCGTCTTCATAGACGATAATTTGTTACGTTGTGTGGATTTTCTTTTTAAAGGCATAATAACGCCCCATAGCACACAGCCTGGGTTGAATTGTAGAAACCATGTGATGCTCATGCAGTATGATCCCTCACTCGCCCTGCATAGTTTACTCAAGAGGAAAAGTAACACCAATATATCTGAGCAAGGCAAGCTACAGACTCTGTCGGATCAACAAAGCAATGTTCTAACGGAAGTGAATTGAACAGACCAGAATCATATTTTGGCTGAAATGCATAACACACAGTCACCGATAATGTTCGACTGTGGAACATTTGTTATCCCCACGGTAATCGCAGAGTCATTGTGAAGTCTTTCTTTCGGCACAACCTTGGTTTCAGATGCATAATTGCTATGGCCTCGAAGTATTTGAGTAATTGTTTATTGTTAGTCATTCTGGTTAATTTAACCGCCGCAGCAATTCTAGACAGTTATCACTGTAAACCATCTTCTCTTAACAACCGTTATTTTAAAATAATAACAACCTAGAAGAGGAAGAATCAAACATACTGCGCGTCTGTGTCAACTGTAAAGCTCCTCTTCGGTCGGTAACAATAGCTTTCAAATTTTATTTTGTCGAGTGCGTCCTCTAATCTCTATTTCCTTCTTCTCCTTCTATGAGCGCCAAACAATACTATGTGTGTTTATTTATGGACTGTCTCAGTGGCCTCAAAGGGTTCCCCATTTGATTCCCTCTTCTTTGTTCCCTTACGATATGAGTGAGTAAACTTAGCTATGCACCTCTCTAATTCTGAGATCAGTGTGTCCGACGTTTGTGTATGTGTGTGCGCGCGAGTGTAAAATAGCCAAGTATAATTAAGCAAAACAAAAAGGACAATTTTCACTTTTAGAAGAATGATCACAGAAAAATAATGTAAAAATTTACTGCGAACATATACGAGGGGAAGTCAATAAGTAAGTCACAAATGGCTGTAGAAAAATAACTAAATATGATAACAACATGAAACCAATTTATTTTTATACATACGTTGTCCCTTTATTTCTCATCATAATTTCCGCCAACATTGATGCACTTATCATATAGTTTTATCAGTCGTATTGGCAAACTATCAAACAGCATCGTAAGCATATAACATGACTGTTTGTTCGAAACATTATGCCAGTCTACTTCTGGCCAATCTAACCAGTGGATCTAACCATGCGCATGCCAGGAAAGCCGAGATTCGGACAAATCAGTCATCGGAGACGAGATTTGGAATATCACTTAGCGCATAAATAACTCATACACGGCAATAAATTTCACTCTCGGCGAGTTTTTCCTCGCTAGTTTCGCTTGCTTTATGTTCCCCTCTAAGCATAAATTGTACCCAATCTGTAAACTCGGTGTGTGGCATCAAGAATGTCGTAAGCAGATGAGAAGATACTGGGCAGGTTAAGCATTTCCATGCCCCAGCAGAACTAGACCCTAGTTGATGACAGACCAGCCAAGAAGCTGCAATCAGGTTTTGGTTGACATGTGCGTCGTGGAAACATATTTATAAACATTAACATGCTGACCAGTTTCCAGATGCAAGACAGGGAACAGACGTAAATATCGTAATACATATGACAAGCATTGTATATATATTTGTTATATCTGTTACGTTGTTTGTTTCCTCACTTTTCTCGCTTATCATGCATTTATCACCAGGGCTTCCGTGCACTGATGTAGAAAAGATGCACGGCTTGGCTATGCTGAAAATGTTTACTTACCCTAGTTTACGTGAGAAATCTGGCTTATGTATTTCAATTAGCGAGTCACTCTGTATTTTTTTTTTTTGGAATTTTTAGTAGACGCATTTCAAACCACATAGTTTACATTAATTGTAGAAAACCACTGCCGCTGCCTCTCTTACACACACGTACGCACGCAAGCACGCATATAAGCAGGCAAGCACGCACATAAACATGCACGCGAGCACACACATATCAACCAAAATAGTACCAAGACATAAGTAATCATTACAGCATATGGAAAGACACCCGAACAAGTCAATTGTTTTCCTAGAAAAATGTATAACAGAAGATGTCAGGTGTGTGGAAGAAATCAGAAAAGAGACCAGGAATAGCTCATGTAGCTCTCAACAATAAGGAACAGTTTCTCACAACTAAACTTCTAAGTAACGAATGCGAATCAAGAGTGAGGACGTGTTGTGTTAACGCTTCGTTAGTCTAAGGTGCAGAAATAACGACACTTGTTATCCAACGTGAAGGTTGATGTTGTTGCTGTGCTTATGGAAAATCTATAAGACTGAATTTAGCACTTAAGCTCGATGCATTGATGATCAGGTCGCCTTAGTTCTGAAAATATATTGCATCTGTCGGAGTGAAGATCGCGTAGAAACTTGCCTTCATCTACACGGGGTGTGTGTTACAGAGCTTTCCGTCCCAGTTCCAAGGCCATAAACTAGAGGATTGTAAGAATTGTGAGTCAGGTCTTAGTCAGATATGACTGAGCTACCGTATGACAGTAGACGGTACTACCTGCTTTCTGTCAGCGCCGAATGGTGGGCGGGGCTTACCAAACCCAACACCCAACATTGTGCCAACGGCTTCGGGCGGAAGAGCGCAATTGGGAGGGTACTAGCCTTATCCTGGTGCGAGGAAATGCAACCCAAAGACAAAATAAGTCATGGCAGGGCAGACGAGGCCCTAAGCCTTGGTTGGCGACTGGTCTAGGATCGAAGCTCCGACAGGCGGACAGTTATAGCATTGCTTTGCTGATCCGGCAGCTTCTGCAGCTTGTCTTGTTCCAGGTTATAGGTGTCAACTTTCCTCTGGAGTGAACTAGGCAGGTCGAGAGAGGGATCATGCTGCATGGACAACACATGGTTTCTTTATTTTAGCCCAGGCTTTGTGCTATGGAGAGGCAATAACTCCATCCCTGGTCTTAACCGGTCTCGGAATCAAAGCGAGAGGCAACTGTTACGGGTTATATGTCCTTGTCAGTTGGCGTAGACATGGGGCGCCACGCGTTGCCTCTGACGGTGGGAGACACCTACAGGTGTCACTGATCAGCTACCGCCCGCCTCAAGCTGGGAACCCCCCAGCCAATTGGGTGCTGATCCGCCACAACCTGCTTGCTTCAATGGGTGCTTGGGGCTAGGACAAAATCTGAATCGCAGGCTGTAAGACCAATGCACCAGGTACTAATAAAAAAGAATAGAAACCTCAAGCTGCGGCTTGCAACCTGGAACGTGAGAACCATGTGTCCAGGATTTTCCACTGACTTGACAAATATTGACGATGTGAGAAAAACGGCTGTGATTGATGCTGAACTCAATCGTCTTAACATTGATATTGCTGGCCTGCAGGAGACTCACCTCGCTGATGAAGGGTCACTCAGGGAAAACAATTACACCTTTTTTGGAAGGGAAGAGGGCAGGCAGAAAAAAGGCAACATGGTGTGGGCTTTGCAGTGAAGAATTCGCTACTGGGAATGATTGATATCCCAGCTGGAGGTAATGAAAGATTATTATCACTGCGCTTGGCAACCTCTTGTGGATTTGCCACCATTCTCACTGCATATGCACCGACACTCGCTTCCTCTGATGATGTGAAGGATACGTTCTATGAGCAGCTAGACTCTGCGATCAAGGCAGTTCCAAAATCCGACTACATTTATATGCTCGGTGATTTCAATGCTCGTGTGGGCAAGGACTCGAGTTCATGGCCAGTGTACCTTGGAAAATACAACATCGGTCGCATGAATGATAATGGGCAAAGGCTGCTGGAGCATTGCACTAGTAATGACCTATGTATTACAAACTCCTTTTTTAAAACAAAAGAGATGCATAAGGTCACATGGAAACATCCAAGATCCAGCCATTGGCATCAGCTGGACTTCATTATCACACAGAGACAACATCTGAACCATACATCATTAACTCGAAGTTACCACAGTGCTGACTGTGATACAGATCATTCTTTGGTTGTTGCAAGAGTTAGACTGAGACCAAAGAGAATCTACACAGCTAAACACAAGTCTAGCCCCAGGATTAATATTACTAACACTCACGATCCTGGAAAGTGCTTTGAATTTCAACAGCAATTTGATGACGCTTTCAATGATATATCAGAAAATTGTATAGTAAATGATAAATGGAGTAAACTTAAGGAAACTATTTATAAAACAGCGGTAGGAGTTTACGGCACTGTGGATCATAAGAGGCAGGACTGGTTTGCGGCAAACAGCCAGATACTGCAGCCCTTGATTGATAAAAAGAAGATAGCTCTCTTAAGAAACAAGGAAAGACCAACGCGTAACACTCTGAGTGAGCTGAAGCAAGCGAGGAAGGATGTACAAAAGGCTGCCAGGCAGTGTGCGAATGACTACTGGATCAAGTTATGTGAGTCCATTCAAATTGCAAGTGATAAGGGAAACATCAGAAGCATGTATGAAGGGATAAAGAAAGCCTGTGGTCCAATGATCAAAAGAAGTGCACCGCTGAAAACCTTGACTGGAGAAATCATCACTGATAAGAAACAGCAGATGGATAGATGGGTCGAGCACTATTTAGAGCTTTACTCAAGTGAGACCAAGCTAGCGGATGATGCCCTCAACGCCATAGAGGCCAGCCCAACTCTTGACCACCTGGACACACTTCCCACTATAACAGAAGTTAAGTGTGCTATAAATTAGCTTGCATCTGGCAAGGCTCCAGGTAAGGATGGGATTCCAATAGAGGTAATCAGGAGTGGGCAAGACACACTCGCTCTACAGATCCACCAGCTAATAGAGCTATGCTGGCGAGAAGGACATGTCCCACGTGATTTCAAAGATTCAAACATCATAACGCTGTACAAGAACAAGGGAGATCGGAGCGACTGTAACAACTATAGGGGTATCTCACTTCTGTGTATTGTTGGGAAAGTATTTGCCAGAAATGTCCTGCACAGACTTCAAGTCCTGGGAGATCAAGTCTACCCCGAATCACAGTGCGGCTTCCGTCAGAACCGGTCTACCATTGATATGATATTCTCATTGCGACAGATGCAAGAAAAATGCCGGGAACAAAATCAGCCACTGTTTATTGCCTTCATTGACCTCACAAAGGCATTCGATTTGGTCAGTCGTGAGGGTCTGTTCAAAGCACTAAAGAAGATTGGCTGCCCACCAACTCTTCTGTCCATTGTGGAATCGTTCCACACAGGCATGAAAGGTTTCAAGTTTGATGGCTCAACTTCAGAAGAGTTTGAAATCAAGAGTGGAGTTAAGCAAGGTTGTGTACTATCCCCCACCCTCTTTGGGATATACTTTTCACTTCTACTGAAATATGCCTTTCGTGATCAGGATGACGGTATATACATTCACTCACGCTCAGATGGTGGCCTCTATAATGCTCAGAGATTGAAGGCCAAGACCAAAATTAGCAGGGTACTAATCAGAGAGTTGCTTTTTGCGGATGATGCTGCGATTACGACCCACTCTGAGGAAGAATTACAACATCTACTACCTGCATTCTCCAATGCTTGTTCTGAATTTGGTTTAACAATTAACAAAAAGAAGACACAGATTATGTCACAAGGTGCACATGTTGTACCATCAATCTTTATTGACGACGCCGAACTGGAGATAGTAGACCATTTTACATATCTAGGATCAGAGGTAAATAGCAAATTATCCCTCGATCAGGAAATCAACATCAGGATTGGCAAGGCAGCAACAACAATGAACATGTTAGCAAAAAGAGTCTGGGAGAATAGGAAGCTTACTGCCAAAACAAAAGTCCTTGTCTACCAAGCCTGTGTCCTTAGTACTCTTCTTTATGGCAGTGAAACCTGGACAACTTACTCACGCCAAGAGAAACGTTTAAACAGCTTTCATATGCGGTGTCTACGAAGAATACTTGGTATTAAGTGGCAAGACAAAATCAAAAATACTGAAGTATTGGAAAGATCAGGTTGTGTGACGGTGTATTCCATGCTCAGTCTTCGTAGACTTAGATGGATAGGACACGTTAGGAGGATGGATGATGGACATCTTTTTTTGTGAATTACAGACGGGTAGGAGATCTCAGGGTCGGCCTCTACTACGATACAAAGATGTGTGTAAGCGGGACATGATTGATACAGGCATTGATAATGCACATTGGGAGCACGTCGCCGCTGAACGTGTTGCATGGAGGGCAACTATCAGAAATGGAATAAAGACAAAGGAGAAAATGATTGCAGATAAAGCACACACAGAGCGTGAGAGACGTAAGATGGTGCAAAATGGTGAAAGTGACCATGTTTTCACATGCACCTACTGTGGGCAAACATTTGCAGCAAGAATAGGCCTTACCAGCCACACTCGCCACCGCCATGGATCGTAGTTATTAAGCCTTTTTGAAGCACAATGTACCAAACTATACTCTGTCAAGACGGAAAGGTGCCAATGATGTAAGACTTACTGGCCCATTAACATTTGTTAATAGAAATATTAGGATAAAAGCAGGTCATACCTCTGAAGTTGGAATGGGTTCGTGTGATGGCGAAAGGCACTGGTAACAGGGAAAACTAATCCACGCAAAAATCAGTAGTAGTAGTACGTGTATGGGCTAAGTAAAATCAGTTCAGCGAACTGGAAGTAGTAGTAGTAGTAGTAGTAGTAGTAGTAGTAGTAGTAGTAGTAGTAGTAGTAGTAGTAGTAGTAGTAGTAGTAGTAGTGGTAGTGGTAGTAGTAGTAGTAGTAGTAGTAGTAGTAGTAGTAGTAGTGGTAGTAGTAGTAGTAGTAGTAGTGGTAGTAGTAGTAGTAGTAGTGGTAGTAGTAGTAGTAGTAGTAGTAGTAGAAATAGTGGTAGTAGTAGTAGTAGTGGTAGTAGTAGTAGTAGTAGTAGTAGTAGTAGTAGTAGTAGTAGTAGTAGTAGTAGTAGTAGTAGTAGTAGTAGTAGTAGTAGTACGTGTATGGGCTAAGTAAAATCAGTCCAGCGAACTGGAAGTAGTAGTAGTGGTAGTAGTAGTAGTAGTAGTAGTAGTAGTAGTAGTAGTAGTAGTAGTAGTAGTAGTAGTAGTAGTAGTGGTAGTAGTAGTAGTAGTAGTAGTAGTAGTAGTAGTAGTAGTAGTAGTAGTAGTAGTAGTAGTAGTAGTAGTAGTAGTAGTAGTACGTGTATGGGCTAAGTAAAATCAGTTCAGCGAACTGGAAGTAGTAGTAGTAGTAGTAGTAGTAGTAGTAGTAGTAGTAGTAGTAGTAGTAGTAGTAGTAGTAGTAGTAGTAGTGGTAGTAGTAGTAGTAGTAGTGGTAGTAGTAGTAGTAGTAGTAGTAGTAGTAGTAGTAGTAGTAGTAGTAGTAGTAGTAGTAGTAGTAGTAGTAGTAGTAGTAGTAGTAGTAGTAGTAGTAGTAGTAGTAGTAGTAGTAGTAGTAGTAGTAGTAGTAGTAGTAGTAGTAGTAGTAGTAGTAGTAGTAGTAGTAGTACGTGTATGGGCTAAGTAAAATCAGTCCAGCGAACTGGAAGTAGTAGTAGTACGTGTATGGGCTAAGTTTGAGTTCAAAGTGGGCGAAGGCACAAACACCAGGTCTTGATGCAGCACTGGGCGAAGGTACTGACCGTGACTGGGAATAGAGTCAGTGGCGGACACGGCAGTGACAGCCTGCCCGATGGCTAGTGTGCCTGGCGGTTTCCTGATGAAATCGGCCACCTTAAATATTACACTTATGGTTTCAAATATTAATGTCCTCTTAGTAGCTTTGTCTTCTGACAACCAATATTTTCAGACCGCGTTAGCCACTGTCAAGAGTGGTAATGATTTTCCTCACAGATTTAAGGTTTTACATTGTCACGAGATTCCAATCCAATACTAAAAGGGAACTGTTAGGGAACAATTAAAGCTGTTTGAATGGGATATAAAGACGAGTAGATGAATATCATGACAGGAGACGAAAACAAATAAATGATGGGGACAAAAACAAAAAAGAAACTGCGATTGAAGTAATCACCTCTGAACATGAGCAAAGTCAGGCAAACAAGAGGGAGCACCAGTTGCATAGCGGCTTGATGCTCGCCTGCCGTATGCTGGTCTTGGGTTCGATCCGCATCAGGGCGGTTTCGAAATTTCAGAACTGATCTGGGATCCTAAGTTGACTCGGCCTAGATGCGTACCAGGAGATTTCTTTTGAAGTACAGACAATAGGCGTGATGCCAACCACATTACCCGGTGAGTGCTGTTTATTCTATAACAATTTGGGTCGAGCTCCATATGCCCAAATATGCCTTAGGCGAGTAAAATCACTTAGAAAAAAAAAAAAAAAAAGGAAATCAAGGCGCATCGGCCATATACAGGGAAACATCTCTTTGTAACAAGATGTTCTGGAGGGACAAGTTACGGGAAAATGTACATGACGACAGCTTTACATGTGTTTCACAATGCGAAGAGATGTAGGTAATGAAGTCTGAATAAATGCAGGGCCCAGACACAGAAAAAGGTGTTGGAAACTCATTAGTGTCATTACTAAAATATTGTGACCCTCAAATGTCAGGGTTGTTTGCTGTCAGCAGAAATTGTTCTCATCAAAATGTAAGCTCTGTAAAGTAATGGACGTAACACGGAGAGAGAGAGAGAGAGAGAGAGAGAGAGAGAGAGAGAGAGAGAGAGAGAGAGAGGGAGAGAGAGAGAGAGAGAGAGAATGAGAGAGGGGGGAGGGAGAGAGAGGCGATAGAAGTCATATGTGGATAGAATACCGTGACCCACAAATGTCAGGGTTGATTTCTATCAGCAGTAGTTGTTCCAATCCTAATGTGAGCATTTTACAATGATGGATAGAAAACGGATACAGATCGAGAGAGAGAGAGAGAGAGAGAGAGAGAGAGAGAGAGAGAGAGAGAGAGAGAGAGAGAGAGAGAGAGAGAGAGAGAGAGAGAGAGAGGGGGGGGGGGTAAGCGATATAAGTCATATGTGGATAGAATACCGTGACCCACAAATGTCAGGGTTGATTTCTATCAGCAGTATTTGTTCCAATCCTAATGTAAGCATTTTACAATGATGGAAAGAAAACGGATACAGAGAGAGAGAGAGAGAGAGAGAGAGAGAGAGAGAGAGAGAGAGAGAGAGAGAGAGAGGGGGGGGAGAGAGAGGTTTACATCATTTTACAGATTAATGGCCATTGTTCAAATTTAAAGAAACGGTTTGGGTAAATATCTATTATTTGACAAATGTTGACGTTTCAACGCATCCAGTTCAGGGGCTGGGATCAATTTTTCTGCCAATGCCCACATGAATAATTATAACATCATTTACGGGCCATATAAAATGATCGACTTCAAGATTAGCCTGCTATATCTGGTCAAACATTGAATTAACGCACCCCTAATATGATAACTGGAGTTCATTTTTTTTTTTTTTTGGCAAAACGCGTGATGTTAGCTGATGTCGACGATGTTACTATTCGCAACTGCTTTTCCAGGTTTGCGTCGGTTAGCTTGCAATACAGTCGATTCTTTGTGATGGGAAGTTGAGGGGGAGGGGGAGGGGGTTAGTTTGGTGACGTCGCGCAGCTGTACGTTGTTCCGAACATAGATGCATATTTACATATTGAGAACAACCCACTACTGGCAACGCTGATCGTATTCCGGTATGAACCTAAGGTCTATCCACGTCAATATGGAAGCACTATACTTGAGTTTCGCTCTCGTTTGAGCTCGTTAGTAGTGCATATCCCTGACCGGATCCGGAAACAAGCTCCGGATCACTGGCGTGTGAAGCGGGTGTGTAACCACGCGGCACACGTTGGACACGGCCAAATTATCATAACATAATATTACAACGTCACCCATCGTAGGCTATAGCTCAAGATTGCCCAATCGCCGCGACTGACGTCCGTCAATCGATGTGGACCCGAACGATCAGGACTTCTCACTGGCAAGGAACACCAGGTCTCCTAAAATCCAGTGAGCAATAATCAAACTGATTGTTGAACGGGTTGTGCTCAATATTTAAATTTCAAATCCCGAAACAACCACATAAATAGATGCATATTTTAATGCATCTTAAAGTTGGAAATTCACCATTGCTTATGTAAGGATCTCCGTGGCCGGTCTCCTTGGCCAAAGGCTTGCGAATGTGGTTCGTGAGCCGGGTACCAGGCGTTCGAAGCTCAGCTGCGACCGATTTGTGCAGAGGACCGTGTCGCGTTGTGTTATAACGTGCTGATATGGAAAGTGCTGGTCGTTCAGAAAGCAATGGCAAACTACTGAACGTAATACTTGCCTAGTACATCAACAGCAGCTGAAAAATGCTGGTGTTGACTGCAACGTCCCGTAAGGGATACGCAACAACTGTGTATGTAAGGATAATAGAACTAAAGTAGTGGAGGTTGTAGTACCAGCTTTCAGTTCATCATTTAGGTGCAGCTGAATGTCTTCGTGTTGTATGTTAACAGGCACATCAGCCGCTTCCACATTGAACAGTGCAGCAAAGATGTTTAATTTCATTTGTTTACTTTTCACACTCATGAATCTTTTATTACATGCCTTTATTAGTTTCGTAAATTAACCATATTCACGTGTCGTAGAAGGCTTTTGTCCTTCCAGAGTAGCGATTAGCACCGTGTTATTCGTTCGTGTGGCACTTTCCACAGCATAAATTTAGCTTCAAATGATTTCTGTTTGACAACAGGGAGATGAAAAGCTGGTGGTTGGCCTGCAGCTTTACGTTCAGCTCTGAGAGGTAATGTCCACCATGAAGGCTAGACCATACAGCCACTTGCTATCATTGTGTTTCATGACAGAGTTTCCTTTCATCTTCATGACATGCTTGACTCCATCTCCCAGTTCGTAAAATATAATCAACATGTTCCCGTGTCACCACACTTCACAGTAATGTACACGATAACTATACTCAGAGTACGTTTTGAGTAAGCTCCTGTTTTATTGCATTTCGAGTCCCACTTGCGGTTGCTTTGGCAAGACCAGCCGGATGATTTCGCGAGCTTTAAACTGCCCGAGGGCCGGATGTTGCCCACAACTGATCAAGGTGACACAATTACAGAACAGAACAATAAAATGGAAATGGAAAAGCTTTGATAATTCGAATAATTCAAAAATGGATGCAGTTTTCCTTATCTCAATGTGAGCAAAATGCGTAGGCATGTTTGCTTAGAAATGTACACGTGTGGAATTGTCAACTAGCCCGAAAATGACGGACACGTTTCAGCTGGCTTGGACAAGTGTTACTGATAACATTTCTTACCTTTCAAAGCTTTCTCTTTCCATCCCTCTCTCCGTCCCCCTTCCTCTCTCCTCCTCCCTCTACGTACATACCTAGATTCCTATCTACTAATCTATCTGTCTGCCTGACATTCTTTCTGTCTATCTCTCTCTCACACACACACACACACACACACACACACACATATATATATATATATATATATATATATATATATATATATATATATATATATATATATATATATATATATATGAACAAACAGTGAGCTATATGTCTGCAAGCAAGGGTAGAAAAGTATGGTGGTATGTGTGAATGAATTCAGAAATGGGGCTAAAAGAATATGCTCCATATGCCTCGTGGCGTTTACAAATAGTCCTTTCCTTTTTAACTTACCATTCATTCATTCATTCATTCATTTAATCAGCAATCTGAATATCTTAACCCATTCAGTCAATAATATCTATTAAAAGACGATCTGACCTATTTGAAAGTACATCCTTTGAATAGAACTATACATTTGCAAGTCTAGGATTATACGTTGTTTACAATAAATGAATATAGAAATATACGTTTGCATGCAAGGGTAGGAGTGAATGATGGTATGAGTGCGTGAATACGGAAAGGCTAGCTAGGAAATTTCGAATGTCATAAATTCATCTCGTAAGTGAATGCAAGGGTACTGACTGACGCTGGCATAATGGTAAAGGATTTGATATTTGGATATGTTGCAGGCAACGAAAAAGAAGTGCCATCATTTATGTGATTATAAAAAGTAAATAAGCGAAGCATTTTGTTGTTGTACGTCTTGAGGCGTGGCGGGCAATTGATGCTATCTCCATATTGTAATAGATTTATCGGCACTGGAGTGGTGAGATAGTCAATATCACGCTGGCCATCTGAACTAGAGAGCCGAGGTGGTATAGTGGCAAGACCTCACCTGCCGGTCCGGTGGTCATAGATTCGATCTGCATCGAGGCGAAACGAATTGCTAAAATTGACCTGGGCTCCCACGTCGACCTAATCTAAACTGGGTACCTTGGGAAGTAAAGGCGGCGGTTGTGTATTGACCACAACACCCACCGAGGGCCTGTCTGTCTATAGATATACCGATCTAGGCCTAATGTGCATTAAGGAGTATACAATGTTCCTTTAGTTTAGTTTAGTTTAGTTTGGTTTGGTTTAGTTTAGTTTAGTTTAATTTAGTTTAGTTTAGTTTAATTTAGTTTAGTTTAGTCGATGGATCAACATCACGGCACACGGGTGTAACCCATAAGTGCTCCGTTCTACTTCTTGCTCAAGTCTGAGTCAGGAGAAACTCAGCTCAGTGCACGAACTCCGTAGCACAGGCGAGGATCCTTAAATACTTTGGGCAGATTGTTAACTCGAAATTTTGCCCGGGCAGCGCCGTTAGGCTACTCTTGTTCGATTTCTAACTGCCAAGGGACTTATTACGTGTGCAACAATACACACGGCCATCCGATCTCACTACCCAGAGACTAGAGGGAATTTTGTTACTAGAAGTCCACGTGAAAAAAAAATCTACACCGGGGCTTGAACCCGGGACCTCCAGCACTCGAGCCGGACACCATACCTCGAGACCACTCAGCCCCCCCCCCCCAAAAAAAAAGTAAACATGAAAGGATCCTTTACTTATTGACACCTGTACTATTCGAGACAGGTCCTGGTTTACATTGTAGGCTAAGCCGACCTGGCAGCCCATGTCAATTGTAAAAATGTGCCCCAATGCGAATTTGAACCATGATCCTCGAGTTGGAGGGCAAACATACTAGCCACTGCGCTACCTCGGCTACATTTGTGACAACAGTCTACTACAGTAAAGTTGCTGCTTTCATCATTTCTTCTTTACCTTTGACTTTTCCTTCTGTGAAAAAAAATGAAGGATTGTACACGTTTTCTTTATTTAATTTTATATTTAGCAACTTTGTAATTCATAAAAATACACCTGTTTTATCAAGCACAAAAACTCTAAAAGTTTTACTCAAAATTTAAGACTCTGGGAAAGTTTTAGCAAAACTCAGGATAAATAGCGCTGTGCAGGCTGGATCCCATGCTAATGCCACCTATGAGGCAGTAAACACTTCTTACGTCAGCACACAAAACGAAAAACAGTTACGATAGATGTTTGTGGTAAATACACCGTTTCAAATACTCACACATAACGGAGAACAGAAAAAAAAAAACCATCACCATTAACCTTTATTTCGCCCGACAAAATCACAGTAAAAGAGCTGCTAAAATATGCAATTAAGGATTGAAATCGGCAATAAACAGAACACGAAGGATACTGTTTAGATAAGGAATAGATAGTATACGGGGAAACGATGACACGTTTTGGCTATAGTTAACTGACATGCGCTCTTTATGTGAAACAAAGTGAAGCTCGAATTACATCCTTTGTTTTTCGACTTAGCGTGTGTGTGATTCAGGGTAGAACTTGATTACAAGGAGTATATCCAGCATTAGAGGAGCTCCCAGATTTGCGCTTCTCCCTCCTGCTGTCTGGGAGTGGTTTTTACATCCAGATTGCCTTGGTCTTGGGATGTTTTTTTTATGCCTTCCAAACATTGCTTCATGAGAACGAAATTTTTCAGGTTTGGCGGTACATTCACCCCAGGATCTATCTAATTTGTGAAAACGGAACGTGAGGGAAGAAGGTAGCAATAACTAAAAGTAATATGTGTATTTGCCCTTGAATCTCCCAAATATGTGCCTAATTGTTGTTTTTATTACTTTACTATGCTTCGCTTAGAGAAGGTGTTGTAGAACCTACAATATGGGTATAATAGCTTAACATAATTTATCGCAGAATTTAGAAGATGGGCGTAAGTGATTACAGAAAAGCTATTGTAGATCTTATAATACTGGTATTAGAGATTGCAGAATCTGTTGCACAACCTAGGAGAGTGGTATATGACATTACAGAAGTTGATGTGGAACCTAGAAAATCGATATAAGAGCTTAACAGAGGTAATTATATAGCCCAGAAGATCATTATATAATCTTACAGAAGCAATTGTATAACCTAGAAGATGTGTATATGGCTTAGATAAGATATTCTAGAGCCTAGAAGATCGATAAAGAGAGTAGAGTAGTCATTGTGGAGCCTAGAAAATGCGTACAAGAACTTACAGAAGTGATTGTAAAACCTATAAGATCGGTATACAAGCTTATAGAAGTGATTCTTGGACCTAGACGATGGGATATGAACTGATAGAAATTATTATAGAACTTAGAAGATCGGCATCAGAGTTTACAGAAGTGACTGTAGAACCTAGAAGATGAATACGCTGGCTTATAGAAGTTATAGTAGATTGTATAACTTAGAAGGTCGGTATATTAGCTTACATACAGGATTTTAAAACCGAGAAGATGGTTATAAAAGCTTACATAATTGATTATTTAACCTAGATAATGAATACAAAGGCTTACAGAAATTATTGTATACAGTAAAGACGAGAAGATGAATACACGGGTTTACTAAAGTTATTGTAGATTGTAGAACCTAGAAGATGGTTACATGGGCTTACAGAAGTTATTGTAGATTTTAGAACTTATAAGACCGGTATAAGAGCTTACATAAATTATTTTAAAACCGAGAAGACGGGTATAAGAGCCTGCAGATGTTATGGCAAAACCGAGAAGTTCGGTATAAGGGATGACATAAGTTATTGTAGAATCTAGCAGTTTGGTACAATGAGAATGACAAAAACAGTTTACATAAAAGACCTATCTAAACTGAAAACACTCACCACATCCTATTTAAAATCTAAAATGCTTGAACGGGATATTACAAAATTTGTTGAATGTCTAAAATAAATTATAACATTTAAAAAGAATATATATTGTTATAATTTTAACTAATTGAAAGAGTAGTTTTAGTAGATGTTTCTGCTTGAAAACTCTTATTTTCAGAATACCTATGAAGTTGCTCTGATAATAACAGACATGTATACTGTTGGACATTTATTGTTAACATACAAGAATTCAGTTTAAATTTGTTATTGTTACGTGATCGAATGGAGACAAAATTGTTCGTCATAATTTACGTGATCGACAGGAGACAAAATTGTACGTCACATGTTATGTGATCGACTGGAGACAAAATTTACGTTATATGTTACGCGATCGGCAGGATACAAAATTGTACGTCACATGTTATGTGATCGACTGGAGACAAAATTTACGTTATGTGTTACGCGATCGGCAGGATACAAAATTGTTCGTCACATGTTATGTGATCGACTGGAGACAAAATTTACGTTATGTGTTACGCGATCGGCAGGATACAAAATTGTACGTCATAAGTTACATGATCGATTGGAGACAAAGTGAACATCATACGCAGTAGGCTTCGGATAGTCATTGTCTACAATGCTGGTCAACTTTCCGTAATGAACATGAACAGACACGGCAACATCCAACTTCATGTCACCAAACACTGCACGGGAAAGTCATGAACCTGAAACTAAGCATTACTTTTAATAAAGACACTAACATAGAAGTGTGAGTGCCAGCGAGGAAGAAAAATATGATTTCCTATATTAAATTGTGAATCGGAAAAGGCAAAAGGCGTGTATAATTGTGCATGCAGGTTGGGTCATGCTTGGATTCTGGGATTGTATTTTGAGACTTGTCTGGCAAATATGAACATGTCCTGTTATAGTGATATCTAATTACGTAGTAAAAGATTGTCTTCATTGCACACCCAGAAGTTAATACGTAAGTGCTCAGATTCCTCCCTCAGTATTTCCCGCAGGGTGTAGCCACGTGAGACAGCAGCGTTATCAAATGTTATGGTATTATTTGGCTATTATTCAAATGCTACGTATTTAAAATACTGTCGTCTAGAGTGGTTATTGTGATGCTGTAAATGTTCCCAGCAAAGAGCAAACACATTTTTATTGTAATAATTAAATGAGTTGAGATGCAGAAAAGCCGTTAAAAAACAATGAGTAAATCAATTAGAAAGGAAAATTGAAAATGTCAGCTTTACAAAAAGACAACCATAATTTTACCACTGCCAGGGATTTAAACAAGACGGTATGTTGTGATTGTGTTCTTGTAAAGCTAACCCTTTCCATTTGGTGTTGTTGTTGTAGATTTACTCATTGCATTTTATTGTGAAAGAACAATATTCTTCTACCGAAGTTGTTGGTTGGATATTTATTCAATGTATCTCCCCACATTGTAACCATGCTAGGTACAAACAAATTCTAGGTGTACATAAAACTCCCCAAAATGATGAGATATTCCGTAGAACAAAATAACAAAATAGCGTAGAACATTGTTTTTCAGTGATACGAGATAAAAGATAATCGCTAAGAAATTCCAATGGAATGAATTCCAAATGTCTTATGTTTATATTATTCCTAGCTATTGTATATAATATGTGTGTATGTTCGTCACATTCTCTAGGAAACACATGATTTAAACCTGCGCGAGTTAAGTCCTGTTTGCTAACTCATTCAGTGTCGAAAGATACCATATCGACCATGTGACCTCCCATTTGAACAGAAAGACGATATATCGCCATACTAGAATCATTGTATTATTTGTTTTGTTTCTATATGAGACTACGACCTCCAGCATGAGAATGGAGGTGGAAGCAGTAACAGTGGCATTCCGTTGGTTAGAGGAGAATACTGCAACACACACTGTATTCATTACGGATTCAAAGAGTATGCTTAATAAGGTGGAGAAAGGAATGTTAGGTGGAATGGCTCTCGTCGCTTCAGAGATCACAGATCGTGAGAATTGTATGGATATTTTGCCCTGGCCATGCGGGTGTACGGGGCAATGAACAGGCTGATAGGCTAGCAGGGAATGCACCTCTTGGTGGTAGATTGCCTATGGACAAGGGGGAGGTGGTCGTGCGCTTGTGGGACCAGGTGGAGAACGCGGGGGAACAGATTGAGAACCAATATGTTGAAAGAATGAGATTGCGGGGGATCGGGGGTTCTGGAAGAATCTCAAAACTGAGAGGGAAGACCAGGATAACTTTTAATCAGATAGTGGTGGGAAAGATTAGTAGTATGACTCTTCGCTGGTTGTTGAACGAGGGGACGGAGCACATATGGGAATGTCCTGAGTGCAGTGATGTCGGTTCTTAACTCAACTCAACTTAACTCAACTCAGCTTACCTCAACTCAACTTGTTTTGTTTCTAGTATCTTCCGCAATTTCAATACCCATGAACGGAAATGTACATTGTAACACTTGTTCATGTGATTGTGAACCATGTCTAGTCCAAACTTACCTTTTGTTTGGCAATGAATCAATTAATGACAGACGTGACAAATCAAGACACATTGAATCAATTAATGACAGATGTGACAAATCAAGACATCTCTTTAGGGGTGGAAGTTAGGTGTGCGTCGAAGTACACTGGTTTCTTCAGCGAGACGTTTTCTTCATTTGGAGGAGGCAGGTTCGAATCCCAGTTCTAGACATATGTCAGATCCTGTGACATAGTTTTACGAAATGTACATTTTCACGTCAACGGCGTCAACGTTTGATAGTTGAGCAGTGCCAACCAATGTTATATCTCTGTAAACAGTGTCAGGAGGGAGCAGGACAAGCCATTACTGGAGGAGACATGCAGTGGGTTGTATTAATGTTTCTCAAGGATTCATAATAATATTCGGGAAAGAAACTGATTTGAATTTAGCATTTATGCTTAAGCAAAACATTACAGGTTGAATTACTCCCCTAACCATTAAAGATAGTTCAAAGTTTTCATTAGAAAATATATTATGCAACGAAACTATTTTTTAAGCTATTTCGTAAAAAAAGAAAAAAGAATTGTAATGCAAATGAATCGGCAGCACTATGAATAAATCGGGAGCACAAATGAATAAAGCACTAGAAATGAAGCAGGAGCATTACACGCGTCTGGTTGCTGTCATTACTGAATGTATTTACTCCATAAAGATCGTATAAGTTACTTATTAAGCTTAAAATGCTTTGCTTGGTGCATAATTAGTTCATAGAGGAACTTACCTGTTTGAATTTGGACAGGCAGCACTACAGAAACGACAATGTATGTTAATCACTCTCGTCGCAATAATATCTTATATAATATATATCTAATCAACATTTTAATGCGGGTATAACGCAAGCAGAGTAAACCAATTTGATGTTCAGTTAAGTGCAGCAAGCCAAGAATAACAATTACCTAACATGGTGTAAAATAGTTGAATTTGTTAAAATAACTAATCTTAAAAAAATATTTACTAATGCTTGGCATGTGGGGGTCTTCTCCTTCTCCCTCTCCTCCTCCTCCTCCCTCTTCTCCTCCTCCTCCCTCTTCTTCGCCTCCTCCTCCTCCTCGTCCCCCTTCTTCTTCTTCTTCTTCTTCTTCTTCTTCTTCTTCTTCTTCTTCTTCTTCTTCTTCTTCTTCTTCTTCTTCTTCTTCTTCTTCTCATCTTCTTCTGCTGATGCTGCTGCTGCCTTTTATTTCCAATTGGGTTCTCTTCTCAACCAATCCACGCCAAGCCTTGTATAGACTTTCTCGTGATGTTTTTTTCGGGATAAGGCAGCGACTCTCGCGCCAACCGACGTTAGTCTCCATATACGAGATGCATGGCAGTTTACAGTGTTACTACTCTTTTCTTCCCTCATGAGTGCCGGTAACACAATGGAAATACGGCCACTAAAGTCTGCTGTTATCCTCTCCGTAACTATCTAAAATGACGTGACTGGAGTTGATAACTGATTAAGTGCCAAACAAAAAGTAAGTTTGGACCAACCATCGTACACAATCAAATGAACAAGTATTATCATGTAAATTTCCGTTCACTGAGAACTGAAACTGTGGATGGTACCGCGAAGCAACACAAATAACAGAATATCCCTAGTGTGGGGATATCTCGTCCTTCTGTCCCAGTGGGAGGTCACATTTGGCGATATTTATCCGTAGGCGTTTACTCAAGTAAGACACTAGGTGTGTGATATTCTCTGTGTTGTTTGATGTTTCTTGTGCCCGATGAAAATGATAGAAATGTTCATTTAAACTTTTAATTAACATTTGGTTCTTTTATTGGGACTGGCCAATCGATGACATCATACATTTTCTACGCATGCCAACGTGCACCGAGTTTACCGAGAGACAAAATATAAAGTTGTTTACATAACTGATGAGAGTGAATCCCAGTAATTTACCCATAATGGGAATCTCCGTGGCGAAGTGGTCAAGCTGTCTGCCTCGCGCTCTGAGGGTTGTGGGTTCGATTCCGGGCTACGTCTTTCGGTTCACGAGTGCATTTTTTCTCGGAGACTCTTAGGGGTAGGTGCTGGAGCTACGGATTTCGTGCTCTGTGCGACGTTTTCGGTAAACCGCGCTGCGGAAAGAGACAGAGCCATATGGGATAAAAACCGGTGCAATGAAGTCGATCCTCTCGACATTTAAGCGACTTTTAAAGCGAAACTACCCATAAGAGCATACACCTAACATATCCAGATATAAAGACAGATGAAGGCCAAGGAAGCGATAAATAGCCAAGATCAAGGGTCCAGTAAACAAGCACGCTTAAAACGCAACGAGGCAACACAGCTGGTCTTGGAATTCAAGCTTAAACTTCCCCACCACTTACCCTTAACGGCTAGTGGATTAGAAGAGAGGCGCCACCTGGCTAGACAATAAACTATTAGCACTGAACATACCTGCGTTTCTTAAACGTAAACAAGACAGGGAGCCGCGGTAGCCCAGTGGCTAGCACGCTTGTCTGCCGGTCCAGTGGTCACGGGTTCGAATTCTCATTATGGCGGTTGTTTTAATTGGTCTGGGCTCCTAGGTCTAGCCCGCCTTACATGGACACGGTTGAAATGTTCTAGTCAGTAAAGTAGAGTTGGGGTTATAATGACCATATCAAAATACAAATATGGGGTTAGCACCATATACCCACTAGGCCTACGGACCTGGACAAGGGCCATACACATACGCGCGCAAAAAAAAAAAAAAAAAAAAAAAATGCACACGCACATAATCCGGCAACAATAACTGTTTTCATTGTGGTAATTTTTAATATTAATTTAAAAAAAAAAAAATAATATAGTATCTAAGAAAATGAAAGAAAGATCCCCCTAATATGTGCAATTTAATTTATGTTATCTTTATAGAAATCAACTAATCATATTAACCGTGTAGGGACAATTGATATGGGATGGTTTGTCTTATGTCATATCATAACGCAATCTGTGGACTGTCGAGCCACTACAATGGTTGCGTTAGTTCAAACTCTTCCACTGGTCGCCCAGTTTAGCATGACGTATACATGTGTCAAATATTTAATGTTAAATGAGAAGTAAACTTAAATGTATTGGTTAGTACTCAAAGAAGTTAGAATCAAAAAGCTAAAGGCGAGAGAGTCGACTTAATTGTACCGGATGTACCGATCTGACCCTGTAAGCTCTGCCCAGAAGGGCAAGCGCTGTCTGCCGCGAACATGGCCTACAGATGAACTCCGTAGTGTCAAGGATGACTCCTAGAGGTGTCAGGACACATTACCATAGTCTGAATGACGCAGTCCAAAAATAAACCTAGGACCTTCAGGGCAAGAGGATGAAGAGCTTAACCACTTTGCCAATGCTTATAGAAGTTATGGGAAACAATATAAACCAGGGAAAACCTTAGACCAGTGGTTCTCAACCGGTGGAGAATTCCCCCCTTGGAGGGAATTTTAGGGTTTCGGGGGGGGGGGGGAGAAGAAATTAAGATTATTTCAAGATGGCGTTACAAGAAGAACCGATTACTTTATATTGTTTCCCCCTCCATACTTTACAGTTTTGTACTACTCGTCCTTCTGAAACTCATTTTATAATGCAAGTAGACCAACAAATCACGTTTAATGTAGACGTCTAGATTTGTTTTAGTATGTGTTTTTAAATTTGGCTTCCATTTTTACGTATACTGTGTAAGGGGAAGAACATTTATAGGGAGGAAATACGAAAAAGTGGGGGGGGGGGAGGAATGGCGTTCTGAAAATATGGTGAGGGGTGCACGGCCTAAAAGAGGTTGAGAACCACTGCCTCAGATAATATAAACATTGACACATCTGAATCTTCGGCAGCGTTGTTCAATGAGATTCTCCGTGTATGAGCTATGGGAGGAGACTCAACACGTATGAAGATATTGTAGCAGAATGAGTGTATTATTAGTATCAGCTAGGTGTGCAAGTCTACAGCACGCTTGAGCATCAATATAGAACAGCTAGAAGGATGCTCAAGTCGTGACGTGGCTTGTTGTTGGGGCAGTGAGAAAACACCTAGGACGAGAGAAGAGAAGTCGACATCACGATTGAATTGTACTAGGATTTTGTATCAGCCACTATATTCAAATAAAGCCTGATTTATATTAACCCAGCAGAACTTGTTAGTCCTCTCTGTGTGCGCATTGTTACAGGAGGATGAAATGGTGCCGCAGACCAGCACCTCGATTTTTGGATAATGCCGTGGCCACAATGCGAAGTATGGAAACCGGCCTGCCATAGCGGACTTCTATGAGATTGTTACCACCCTACTGAGAAAAGAAAAATATGAACAACCAACAGGTTTTCTCTGGGTCCTTCAAAACAAAAGTCTGAGACCGGACCATTTGGAAGTCAAAAGCTTGAAGCAATTTTCGGACTAACCAAATTAAAATCAAGATATTGAGATGGAACCATCTACATAACATTGTTACCAGTGGAGGGAAGCTGTTCCACATTTTTGCCACCTAACTCGACGTAATTCTCATCAAAATTTGCCAGGACGCTCGATTTGTCATCTGTTCCAGCCGTTTGTTAACCTTACGTTTGAAGGTCAGTCAGACCCATGCTAGGATTGTCTAGGTTCAGGAGCAAAGAAATTTCAAAAACGAATATAAACAACTTGAGTCCAATGGAAACGTTGTTCTGAGAGAGCAGTCACCTTCTTTGTATCAAGACTACCTAGAGCGAACTCAAAACCGTTATGTTCATTGAATCGTGACCTTGCCTGCCTGAAGAATCAAGCCAATTGCTCCTTTGGTTGGAAAGTAAGAAAAATTTTCACTCGTGTTTGCTCTAATAAATCGGGAATGTTTTTCAACAAAGGCGATATCGTTAGGGAACCCTCGGAGGTGGTTGGGCAAACTGGGTTGCCGACCTGCTGAAGAGGGGACCCAAAGTCAAATCGCTTTATTGAGCTACACCAGTTTTCAAGACGTCGCTTTGATGTGCCCTGTTATCGGGTGAAAAGAAGGCAGAAGTCTGGTAGGGGCCCAACCAGGGGCTGAAGGTACTGAAACTTGAGACGTTGGAAGAAGAAGCTCACCGAAATTACGTCGTCGTTTGGATGATTTCAACAAATACAAACTCCTAACGATTGGGTTCTACCTGGCAAGAAAATTTTCAGCGGACATAAGTGAATCCATATTTCTTGGATCAAGAGCAGAAATAATGGTAATTAGTTAAACTTTAAATGTCATTTTAGATACTATTGACTGATTGAACAATTATTATTAGGAATTCTGTAAGTTAAATACGATCATATCTTTAAATTAGGTTGTTATAAATGTGAATTTGATTGTATAAGTGTATAGTAAAATATTTCAGCATGGCAGAAGAACAAGGTTCACTGACACAAGTTTTGACGGGGGTAGGGTCGGTAATAAGTAAACTCAACACAGTAATGAAACAACAAGGAATGGCAGCTGAAATTGTTAAATTTAGCGGACAGGCGAAAGATTTTAAGAAGTGGATAACTTCAATAGAGAAATATGCGTATTTGGTGTCAGCATCAGATGAAGAGAAAATGAAACTTGCTTATCAGGCAGCAACAGAACCGGTTTCCGATCATATTAGAAGAAAGTTAGAGGCTAGGGTAGATGAGACATGGGAGCAGTTCAAGGACGATTTAGCTCATAAATACGCGGAAATAACGGACCCACAGCATGCGTTTTCGGTGTTGAGACAGTCCAAACAAAACACTGGAGAGACTGTACAGTTATTCAGCGATAGGTTGATTAACCTGGCTGAAGAAGCATTCTTAGGACAGAACGTGCGAGGAGAAGAGGTGGAGCGGATGTTGGTAGGGATTTTTGTAGATGGTATAAAGTCAGATGGACTGAAATTTAAGCTGATGAGGGAAAATCCTGAGAGATTATCACAAGCTGTAGATATAGCAGTACAAGAGGAAAATTTGAGACGTAGATTTAGGTTGAGAGTAGGACGAGAAATAGGTACCAGTCGAGAAGATAGGATTGAAGAGCCTATGGAGATAGGACAAACAAGGTTCGGATGGAATAGAAGAGGAAGTATACAGACATTACAAGGTAGTAATAGAAATGCTTATGATGAAAGAAGACAAATGAGATATCCTACAAGTGAGACGGTAGGTAACACAAATAACACAAATATAGTCTGTTATTCTTGTGGTCAGCGGGGACACATTTTTCGCTTTTGTGGTAACAGGCATGTCCAGTCGAATACACAAAGTAGAAATGGCAATAACAGATTAAATAGGAATGTTGAAGAGAGACACAGAAGTTTTACAAGTACAAGAACACTGGAAAACCGGCGCCCTACCTATTAAATAGGACCTGTGGTAGGAGGGAAAATAACAAGGTCCCAAGATTTAAAGAATATTTTAATAACAGGTATAGCAGGACGAGTAGAGAATGCTCTCAATTAGATGAAATCAAACAGTTCACAGTGAATAACACAGATCCCAGTTCATGTATAATAGAAATAGGGAAGTATAGAGTTCGTACATTAATTGATTCGGGAGCTCAGGTTAGTGTGATCAAAGAAAGTTTTTTATACAAAATAATGAGAAATTGCAAAATATTCAGAAGTCCTTCACTCTGTTACAGGACAGAATTTACAAGTAATTGGACAAACAATAATGAATTTTAAGTTGGGAGGGATCAACGTAAGACATCTTTTTTATATAGTGAAAGATTTAAATAGAAACATGCTCATAGGAAGGGATTTTCTAATAAAGAATGGTGTAAGACTTATGTTTGATCTACATAAATTAAAATTCAAGGATGTGTACGTAGATTTAGAAGAAGACATGCACATTTCATCACTGGTTAGAGTTAAAATGTCTACGACGTTAAAACCACAGACGGTTAATTTGATACAGGCAAAGGTTAAAAGAAATCCATATTATGAAGTAGGACACACAGTTAGAATCACTGAATTGCAAAGGGAGGTAATTGATGAGCCTGGTCTAGAAGTTCCGGATGGAATAATATCATTAGATAAACACTTAACTTTTCCAGTAATGATTATTAACAACACAGGTAGAGAAATTAAATTATACAGAGGATGTGTAATAGCCAAAGTAGATCATAACATTAATGACATATTGGCAACAGATAGAATAGAAATGTTGGGAATAAATTATTCAGAAACTCCTAGTGAAAGAATTAATAACAGACGTGGACGTGAAAGAAGAGGGAACGTGCAGAAGGATGAATTGATCCATCCATTCAGAAGAAATACAGCCCAAATACATTCACTAGACAAAATGACAAGAGAGCAAGAATTGTTGGCACAATTAAAAACTCCACCAGAAAACAAGAAAGTATTAGAACAACTTATAAAAGAGAATCAGGATGTATTTGCAATTAATGATTTAGAATTGGGAAGGACAAAAACAGTTACGATGGAAATAGATACTGGAAACCACCCACCAATTAGTTTGAAACCGTGTAGAACACCCTTAAGGAATAGAGAAATTGTTGAAAAAGCAATAGAAGACATGCTGAAAGCAAGAATAATAACAAGATCAAAGTCGGAATGGTCATCTCCGATCGTCATCGTGACCAAAGCTGATGGTTCACATCGATTCTGCTGCGACTATCGGGCGTTGAACAAAATCACTAAGAATCTGGCGTACCCATTGCCGGTGATTGATGATATTTTGGGTTTACTTAATGGGTCTACTTTCTTTACCACTTTAGATGCAAGATCAGGATTTTGGTGTATACCTTTGTCTCCAGACGCCCAGAAAAAGAGTGCCTTTTGTACACACGCAGGGTCTTACGAATTCTTACGAATGCCTTTTTGGAATTCGTATGGCGCCCTCGTATTATATGCTATTAATTAATCAAGTTTTAGAAGGTATGCAAAAGTTTGCATTGGCATACATAGATGACATTCTAATTTATACAGCAGGAGATGTAGATGATCACTTAAAGCATATAAAATTAGTATTAGACAAATTAAGAATACATGATGTTAAATTAAAGCTCAGTAAATGCGAATTTTTAAAAACAGAAACAAAGTATTTGGGGTATATTATTAATAGAGACGGAATCAAACTAGACCAAGAAAAGGTAAAGGTTATTAAAGAACTAGCTCCTCCAACTAACGTAAAAGAAGTGCGTGCATTTATTGGAACCTGTGGGTATTATAGGCGTTTCATTCCAGGGTTTTCAAAGATAGCAGAGCCTATTACTAACTTAACTGGCAAATACGCTAGATTTAAGTGGGATGATGAATGTCAAAAAGCGTTCGAGTTTTTAAAAAATAGCTTAACAATAGTGCCACTATTGACATATCCAGATTTGAATAAACAGTTAATATTATATACAGATGCTTCAGATAATGCTATAGGAGCGTGTTTGGTTCAACCATATGAAGGAAAAAAATCTGGAATACCAGGTGTTAAAAATGAAAGGCCAATCTATTTCTTGTCTCATAAACTTAGCAGGTCTCAAAAGAAATGGTCGACTATTGAGAAGGAGGCTTATGCTATTCATTACGCTCTTCAGAAACTTAACTACTATCTACATAACGCAGATTTTATCATTAGAACTGACCACATGCCTTTAAAATCTTTGTTAGAAGCTCCAGTGCAGAACAGACAAATACAGACATGGGCGTTGAATCTGCAAGGATACAATACAAGAATAGAATACATACCAGATAGGAACAACACATGCGCTGATTTATTGTCTAGAATCCCATATCCACAGTCATCAGGAAACACGGAAGATGAAGGAGAACCGGAGATAGACGACCGAAACTGGCAAGTAAATATATTAGATTCTGCCATAATAAATAGAGAAGATTTTGAGAGTTTACCATCGGATCAAGAGTCTGAACCTAGAGCAGAAGACCCACATTTAGCACAATTTAATATGAAAGAAGAACAAGAGTTAGATTCAAAAGTCTTAGAAATAAAACAGAAATTGAAAGAAACGGATGAGAATAAGTATAAGAAGAATTATTTAGTTTTGCAAGAGGATGGACAGTTATGAGTGAAAGAAACGAACAGCTAAGGAAATATATTCCAAAACATTTGGAAAATGAAGTTTTAAAAGCATATCATGATGAGAATGGTCATCTCAGTCGTGATAAATTAGTCAAAGCACTTACGAATAAATATTATTGGCCGAATTTATTTAGATCTGCTTGTAAATATGTGGATACGTGTGAAAGATGCAGATTAAGGAATATGAAAACAATTAAGTGTCCCTTACAAGATACAGATATTCCTCAGTTTCCAATGCAAAAAGTTAGTTTAGATATATCAGGTCCTCACCCTAGAACATTATCAGGGAACGTATATTTAATTCATATGGTGGACGTCTACAGTCTTTGGCCGGAAGTTTATGCAAACCCAGATAAGAGCGCAGATACTATCATTAATATTTTTTTACAGGAATTCGTACCAAGATTTAGTTGCCCACAGATTGTACTCACGGATAATGGTAAAGAATTTGTGAATAAGAAATTCGAAAAGTTATTAAAAGATTTGAATATAAAACATATAAAGACCTCATACTATAGACCTTCTTCAAATGCTAAGAACGAACGACAACATAGGACATGCACGATATTATAGCAAAGATTGTCGATGAACATGAAAAAGATTGGGATCTATTCCTAGGACCTGCGCTTAGCGCTATACGCACAAATCAAAATGAGAGCACGGGGTTTTCACCATTTTATTTAATACACGGGAGAGAGCCAATGTTACCCATAGATAATCTGTTAAAACCAAGACGTAAATATATGGGGGAAGACTTTCAAGAGGTCATCATACAAGAAATGCATAAAGCACATGTAAGATTACAGAATAATATAATTAAAGCTAGAGAAAGACAGAAAAAGTACAGAAACGTGAATACAAAATTACAGGAATTCAAAGTAGGTGATAGGGTTTATTACAAGAAGCATAGAAGGAACTCTAAGTTTGATGCTCGTTGGGTTCCAGGCTATTACATTTTAGAAAAGCTAGGAAATGTTTCGTACAGTATTAAGAACCAGATCACGGGACATATAGCAAGGGCACACGTAGAGCACTTAAGAAGAGATGAGGATGAGAAGGGAAACAATAATTATAATAATAATTATTGTTCAGACACCGGATACTTAGATGAACAAGTCGTCAGAAGAGCTACAATACCCCCAGATTTTAGAAAAGATCCAACACAAAGTCAATTAGTAACAACTTCAGTTTGTGATGATACTCAGGAACAGACAATACCAAAAACGATAGAAGAAAAAAATGTGAATGAGGGTCATTATGATAGCATAGAATCTATAGAAGAAGAGATAGGTGCTCCATTTAAAAATACTAGACAAGCAGTGAAAAGGAGAATAGAGAGACAAAGGGAAAAAGAAGTGAAAAGACAGAGAAGAATTAGAGATAATTCATCAAGCGGCGAGGATATGCCTCTACTGGAAAGGTCGTTAAGAAATAATGATAGACAAATTAGATGGGATATTGAACGAAAGAAATTAGAGGCTGCTAGCGAGAGACATGATGAAGAGGAAATGGATGAAAAGTCAGAATCAAATAGTAGTATGGGAGAAACTAATACGTTATACGAAGAAGAAGATATTGATGTGGAGATAGCACTTATTCAAAGGAACTTGGAGTTATTGAAGAAATGGAAACGTAGGAGATAAATTGATAGAAAATACTGCAGATAGCAAGATATAAATTTCATGATTTAAAAAGGAAAGAGATACTTGATGATGTATAGGACACAGTAGTCATAGAAAAGAGTTCTATTGATACTTGAGGAGTAGACATATTTAGGTATTAAGACAACTAATATGGATGTAAATTCGAGTGAAACATATATTTTTTTTCTGTAATTTTATTGCCGATTGATTTTAGGTTTTGACTTCTTGAGTTTTCTTAAATAGATAAATAAGTTATTGTTAGTCCATAAAAGAGACTAACAATAGATTAGGATGTATGTTGTATTATTTTAATATATGTTTTTCTTTGAATGAGTTAATACCTTTAATTGATATGAGGGGAAACATAAATGATGTATAAAAACTTGGGGGGGGGGGTATGATATCCTGTTGTGATTTTATTTCGCTTCACTCATAATTTAAGTGAATTGTCTTGTATGTTAAATGGTAATTACCTTGTTTATATATATGTTAGAAATTAATTAAGTTATGTTTAATTTACATGGTTTTGTCTAGAATAAAGACAATACATGGGGCTTTATTTAGGACCCTTCGTTCAGAAAATAGTAATAAACTACTGTGGACTAGTAGAGAGACACATTATCTTTGTGAATAATATGTTCATGGGTATATTCTGTTGCTGTGATAATCAGCATAATGAGGTTGATATGGTTATGAAGTAGTGGAAACATATGCCGGAGATGGTTATGGGAAAGTTTAGAGCTGCATTAAAGTCAGCATTAATTGAAGATATATGGATTGGATACCATATTCTGGGTAATGATATGATAATTGGTTAATAGAGAATAGATAAAAAGGGGGGCTGTGAAAAAAAAAAAACAGCGTTAATTAAAATGAAATATGAACATTGGTTCGTGGTTGAAGGTGAGATAAGTGAAATATAGACAAGGTTGTGGATGGCAATATATATGACAATATATATGTTGAGTATATAAAAGAAAACTTAGATCAACTTAATTTATGGTGAACAGAGATGCATTTCATAAGATATATTTTAAAAAATTTTTTACAAAAGTTTTTTCGTTGGCAAGAGAGGTAAATGTGATTCTGTTGACTATTTTCTTATACTTTTCATAAATTTGGGTGCGCACCCTTTCTTTAAACCTTTTCCTTGAATCTTTTCTTTACCCCTTCTTTACTTTTTTTTACTGTCTATCCTGTGTGGCGAAAGAGTGAGAGATTTCATAATGTCAACGATACGATAACGATTGATATGAGATGTTCTTATGATATATATATATATTTTGTAAAGAACTTTGCAACTTTGAAGAGCCAGGAACGAAGAAGAAGCTCATAGTGGTTTACTATATGACAGGGGGAAGAGTTACAAATAGAATATTTGCCTAAAATAGAGTTAGTTTGGGGCGGCTTAGAGAAATTATGGGAGGTAAGGAGAGAAGATGTAGGATAAAAGGGGTTAGGAGTAAAGACTTTTGAAGAAGAAAAGTCTTTTTTAAAACATAGGGAGGTGTAGCAGAATGAGTGTATTATTAGTATCAGCTAGGTGTGCAAGTCTACAGCACGCTTGAGCATCAATATAGAACAGCTAGAAGGATGCTCAAGTCGTGACGTGGCTTGTTGTTGGGGCAGTGAGAAAACACATAGGACAGAGAAGAGAAGTCGACATCACGATTGAATTGTACTAGGATTTTGTATCAGCCACTATATTCAAATAAAGCCTGATTTATATTAACCCAGCAGAACTTGTTAGTCCTCTCTGTGTGCGCAGTGTTACAATATTCGTGCGCAATAGAGAGCATTTGTTGGATTCCCTTTCCCTCCCTCTCCGCGGCCCCCCCCCCCCCCCCATACCAGTGTGGTGGGAAACGAGCAGGCAAACAGATTGGTTGAATCTGCACCGCGCAGTAAGGTGATTGTGCAAATCGTGTGTATAGTGTAGAAGACAAGATAGATCATTACGAACTGGAGAGAATGGCGCTGCAGGGAGTAACCAAAGGATCTGACCGACTTTCGGAACTCCAAGGAAAGGCCAGACAGACACATAATCAGACCGCTACTGGTACTATTAGCATTGGGACTCTTCGCTGACTGCTGAACATGAGTGTTATGATCTCGGTTCTTGACCCAACTCAACATTGTGTGCAGTGATTGTAAGCGTTAACCAAAAATCAATCCATGCTTTCCAATATACCATCGTTAGCGCTGGAATTAAAACCATTCCATTGTATGTGTTCAAAGAGTTAACAATCGGATCATCAAACCCAACGTTAAGACAACAAAAGCCTATTGAACTCACGTGAAGCACTGGAAGGTGACCCAGCTGGCTAGCAGAGACACGCAGGAGATGACGCACCCAATGATGGTCACAAGTCGTAGGATTGTCTGGTGGGGCTTGGACGCCTGGGAAACACAATGCGCATGACAAGACTTAGTTGTTAGAATCTCAAGACATTACATTTTCTAGTACTAATGTAGAAGCCGCGATAGTATAGTGGGTAGCCTATTGGTTTTTCGCTAGAGCGGCTGGAGTTCACTAGACACACACACACACACACACACACACACACATATATATATATATATATATATATATATATATATATATATATATATATATATATATATATATATATATATATAAATATATAATTTTTTTTGCGTTCGTTCGCTTTGAACTCAAGCGTAGTCACACGTGCTATTAATTCTAGTGCACTGGACTAACTTAGCGTGTGAATTAGCTTTAACTATCTACCAGTGTCCCTCGCCATAAGACGAACCCATTCCGACTCCTGAGGTACTTGTATTTTACGTCACCAAGTCAAGGACGAAAATTTAACATTTAGTCCAACTGTCCCGTGTGCGGGTTTATCCCGCTACCCCGGCATCAGCACACCGGATGTTTAAGAACTAGCACGCTTATCGAGTCGGCCATGCTGACATCCACTCGACATTCGAAGATGGTGACTTTCTCCCGGAGAGCCGAGGTGGCACCGTGATTAGAACTCTTGCCTGCTGACACCGAGGTCAAGGGGTCGAATTCGCTCTGAGCCGGATTTATAAAATTGACCATGGCTTCCTAGATCTACCCAGCCTAAAATGAGTACCAGAAAATGGCTTGGGAAGTAAAGACGGCCGGTGTGAAAGTGATGACATCACCCCTAGATTGTTGATGGATCTATAGAATACAAAGCTAGCACTATACTCCCAAAACCTCCCAAGGTGTGAAAACGCACCTGTAATTTTTCCGCTGACTTTTCCCTACCCCATGCGACCCAGGACCGACTCAGTTTATTAAATAGACATAAGAGATTGCTCTGGCCACGCAGGAGGTTGGCAGCTGGTCATCCTACATCATAATGTCAGAGTGTATGGTATTCCCCATCACTTCTCATGTACAACCCATGGGGTAGCGAATGTGACTGATCAGGCCAATACTGCTGTAATTGTTAATCCACAATGGATGCACGTGAACATATGGGCATTTTACAGCCTGCAATGCAGATTTTGTCCTAGCCCCAAGAACTCATTGAAGCAGGCAGGCTGAGTCGGGTCAGCACCCAATTGGCCAGGGTCTGCCCAGCTTGAGGTGGGCGATAGCTGATCAGTGACACCTGTAGGTGTCTCCTACCTTCAGAGGCAACCCGTGGTGCTCCTGTCTACGCCAAACGACAAGGACTTATAACCCGTAACTGCTACCTTTCGCTTTGATTTCGAGACTGGGTAAGACCAGGGATGAATACCTCTCCATAGCACAAAATTTGGACTGAATTTAGAGACCATGTGTTGCCCATGCAGCATGATCCCTCTCTCGGTCTGCCTAGTTCAATCCAAAGGAAAGGTAACACCAATACATCTGGAACAAGACAAGCTGCAGAAGCTGTCGGATCCGTAAAGCAATGCTCTAACTGTCCGCCTGTCGGAGCTTCGATCCTAGACCAGCTGCCAACCAAGGCTTAGGGCCTGGTCTGCCTTGCCAAGACGTTTTGTCTTTAGGTTGCATTTCCCTGTACCAGGATAAGGCTTGAATACTTCCAATTGCGCTCCAACGCCCGAAGTCCTTGGCACAATGTATGGTGTCGGGTTTGTAAGCGCCGCCCAACATTCGGCGCTAACAGAAAGCTCAGAGTAACGTGTACGGTCATATGGTAGCTCAGACATATCTGACTAAGACCTGACACACAAGGCTGCATGCAGCATAATATTACAATACGATGCAAAAACAGTTAGATATGTCTAACTGTTGCGAAAATGTGAGTTGTCAGGTATGTACACTGTGTCCGTGTTTAGTATATCTCACTTTTTCGCAGGAGTTACACATAGAGGTTTTTATTTCCAATGCTTAGCATGTGGTATGTAAGGAATGAACCCAAACAACGCGTCTCACTTACTTCGAAGTTATGAACGTCTAACAATATAGCGAAGTTGGTCATGTGATCACACGAGCACGTGGTATGTGTCTTGTTAGTGCTGACGATTTTACAGCCTTCTTGTGACCAGAAGCCGAACTGCATCCTAGAAAGACATAATCATTAACATATAACTCATGAGGAATAATAAACTTGAAATGTGATTGAGAAGATCGACATACGAAAGACGCAAAGAGATACACAAAACGTAGGTTTCGACCAAAGTCTTTGCGAGCTACAGACAAACAGAATACCAGAATACTTAGTTGAAAATAGAAGCACCCGAAAGCATTCATAGTGGAAACATCCGACTGTATCTGTTTGTTCCTCCCGGTCACAGTTCACGATCGCTGGCTGTTGACATCATCATCATTATCATATGCTATGCCGACAAACGTGGGCGGTCATGTTTCAACATCTCACCGATCAGCTGAGTCGTGGATTAGCTCTGTGTCTTTGTCTTGACCATACCATGGGGCCAAGCCATCCAGATATCTACTTATGTGCCTTCCCATTGTTTTTCCCCTCAGTCTTGCCAGTCGTCATCAAGTTCTCAAGCTTATTTCTTCTTATAACGTGACCACAAAATGTTGACTGTCTACGTCTAATTTCTCTAATCAGTATAAATTTTTAATTTGCTTCTTGTAAGATTTGCTCATTAATTTTTCTGTCCTTGGTATTTTTTGCATTTTCTTCAGAGACTACATTTCAACTGCCATTAAATGTTTTTCACTTCATTGTCTACGTCTCACATCCATACAAAAGTACAGGTTCCGTGTAACACTTTAACACTCTCTTTTTTCTCGTTGCAATTGACATCTTTCTTTTTTGGTCAGTATGTTTATTTGAAAAAAAAAGGCTGCTTTGTCACGATGATTCTTGTTCTAATCTTTTCAAGCACTTCCCATCAGATGTTATGACTATTCCGAGATATTTGTACTGATTAACTTGTTTAAGAATATTTCCATTTACCAGCATATTCATTACATTGTGGTATTTCTTTCTTCTTAGTAACGACCATAGTTGACATCAGCCTTTTAGAAATCATTCCTATTTTTACTACTGTGTTTACCTATGGTGGAGAACTGGTTACTTTGGCTATAAGCATCATCATCATCATCATCACGTGCTTTTTCAAATGACGTCCGCGTGCGTATCTTTCAACAGATCTCCGAGCTTGGTGTTTTCGAGGAGATTTAATGTTGGTATACCTCCATGCAAGCTGGCTTAGCCCATCAAGAACCATTTCTTTCGGTCTACCTCAGCTTCTTCTACCGCTGATCTTTCCAGTATTCACGATGTTTCCCAATCCCTCTTTTTTTTTTTCCCTTCAATATATAACCAAAGAATACTGTTGCCTTCTTCTGGTTACGTTTTGTTAGTCAAGTCTTAGTAAGATAAGGCTGCTCTACCGTATAACAGTAGACCGTACTACCTGCTTTCTGTTAGCCGAATATTGGGTGGTACTCGTCAAACCCGACACCCCACATTGTGCCAACGGCTTCGGGCAGAGGAGCGCAATTAGAAGGGTACAAACCTTATCCCAGTGCAAGAAAATGCAACCTAAAGACTAAATGTCATGGCGTGGCAGACCGAGTCCTACCTTGATCGGCAACTGGTCTAGGATGGAAGCTCCGACAGGTGGACAGTTAGAGCATTGCTTTTCTGATCCGGCAGCTTCTGCATCTTGTCTTGTTCCAGAAGTATTGGTGTTAACTTTCCTTTAGAGTAAACTACGCAGGCCGAGAGAGGGATCTTGCTGCATGGGCAACACGTGGTCTCTAAACTCAGAATAGGCTTTGTGCAGTGGGAGATATAACTCCATGTTATAAACTTTCGTCTGTCAAGACGGCCAGCTGCCAGTCCAGTCACAGTTACATTGTATGTTCACCTAGCCTATCCCTGACATGTTCACCTAGCCTATCCCTGACATGTTCACCTAGCCTTTCCCTGACATGTTCACCTAGCCTATCCCTGACATGTTCACCTAGCCTATCCCTGACATGTTCACCTAGCCTATCCCTAACATGTTCACCTAGCCTATCCCTGACATGTTCACCTAGCCTATCCCTAACATGTTCACCTAGCCTATCCCTGACATGTTCACCTAGCCTATCCCTGACATGTTCACCTAGCCTATCCCTGACATGTTCACCTAGCCTATCCCTGACATGTCCACCTAGCCTATCCCTCACATGTTCACCTAGCCTATCCCTAACATGTTCACCTAGCCTATCCCTGACATGTTCACCTAGCCTATCCCTGACATGTTCACCTAGCCTATCCCTGACATGTTCACCTAGCCTATCCCTGACATGTTCACCTAGCCTATCCCTGACATGTTCACCTAGCCTATCCCTGACATGTTCACCTAGCCTATCCCTGACATGTTCACCTAGCCTTTCCCTGACATGTTCACCTAGCCTATCCCTAACATGTTCACCTAGCCTATCCCTGACATGTTCATCTAGCCTATCCCTGACATGTTCATCTAGCTTATCCCTGACATGTTCACCTAGCCTATCCCTGACATGTTCACTTAGCCTATCCCTAACATGTTCACCTAGCCTATCCCTAACATGTTCACCTAGCCTATCCCTAACATGTTCACCTAGCCTATCCCTGACATGTTCACCTAGCCTATCCCTGACATGTTCACCTAGCCTTTCCCTGACATGTTCACCTAGCCTTTCCCTGACATGTCCACCTAGCCTATCCCTAACATGTTCACTTAGCCTATCCCTAAAATGTCCACCTAGCCTATCCCTGACATGTTCACCTAGCCTATCCCTGACATGTTCACCTAGCCTATCCCTGACATGTTCACCTAGCCTATCCCTGACATGTTCACCTAGCCTATCCCTGACATGTTCACCTAGCCTATCCCTAACATGTTCACCTAGCCTATCCCTAACATGTTCACCTAGCCTTTCCCTGACATGTTCACCTAGCCTTTCCCTGACATGTTCACCTAGCCTATCCCTGACATGTTCACCTAGCCTTTCCTTGACATGTTCACCTAGCCTATCCCTGACATGTTCACCTAGCCTATCCCTGACATGTTCACCTAGCCTATCCCTACCATGTTCACCTAGCCTATCCCTGACATGTTCACCTAGCCTATCCCTGACATGTTCACCTAGCCTATCCCTAACATGTTCACCTAGCCTATCCCTGACATGTTCACCTAGCCTATCCCTGACATGTTCACCTAGCCTATCCCTGACATGTTCACCTAGCCTATCCCTGACATGTTCACCTAGCCTATCCCTGACATGTTCACCTAGCCTATCCCTCACATGTTCACCTAGCCTTTCCCTGACATGTTCACCTAGCCTATCCCTAACATGTTCACCTAGCCTATCCCTGACATGTTCATCTAGCCTATCCCTGACATGTTCATCTAGCTTATCCCTGACACTTCTTGTTAGTTGCCCTGGCAGTCCAAGGTATTCACAACATTCTTTTTTGTTTTTAATTTTTTCGATTACATTCTAGGATTCACAGTCAAACAGCAGAACAGGTTCGAAATAAGATTTATGTATTTTCTTTCCAAAATGTAACGAGATTTTGTATTGTATAAGATATTCTTATTATATACTACCAGACTATTACCGACTACTTTTATTATATAACGTACTTTCTTCAGAAAAGAAATGCAGCTATTGCTTGCCCTGTTGTGCTCTTAATCTCTGCAATTCATCTTTCATCTGGTGATATGACTGTCCAAAATATTTGAATATATTGACTTGGTTAAACACTTTTCCTTTTCTTTTTATATCCCATTTATGTCGTAACTTTTTCTTTGGAAAATAATTTTGCGCTCTTTATTACCACAAAATCCAACAGTTGTTACACATCTATTGCATTTTCAAGTGGTGGCTTGAGTGTGGGATTTCTTCTATTACTTCTAAAATATTAATACGTGCAAGCCAATTTCATTGGCTAAAACAGAGCAAGTTGAAATTGCGTTTTCCAATTTATATTCATTTAATAACATGAGAACCGTTCATTCCTGGTACCTCATATAACATAGCTTGTGATTGCGTTTGTGTTTCCATTACTTGATGCACGCAATGAAGTACAAAAAAGTTGCCGAGATTATAATCTTCTCCTCATAGTCTGTTTATAATGGCATAAGGATTTCGTGTGTAGTAAATTGCATATTTTTATTTATTTTACTGCTTTGTTCGATCCACATTCCTCAAAATGTTTTCGTTTTCTTTTTAAATTCTGTTCTAGTTTAATGATGTAGTTAGTTCCAGGTCCGACAGTATTCCTTTCAACAAGGCGCCACTGCTGCTGCTATTATTGCTACTGTTACTGCAATGTTTCCTCCTCTTCCTCCTTCTTCTCCTCGCTCTCCTATCTTCTTCATCCTCGATCTCATTGCCCATCCTCCCACCTCCTCCCTTCCATGTCTCCTCCTATTTTTCTTCCTCCTCCTTCTCCGCCTCCTCCTCCTCTTCTTCTTCCTTCTTCTTCTTCTTCCTTCTTCTTCTTCTTCTTCTTCTTCTTCTTCTTCTTCTTCTTCTTCTTCTTCTTCTTCTTCTTCTTCTTCTTCTTCTTCTTCTTCTTCTTCTGCTGCTGCTGCTGCTGCTGCAAGCTCCTCCTCCTCCTCCTCCTCCTCCTTCTTCTTCTTCTTCTTCTTCTTCTTCTTCTTCTTCTTCTTCTTCTTCTTCTTCTTCTTCTTCTTCTTCTTCTTCTTCTTCGTTGTCGTCATCGTGTTCTTCTAACCCCGCTTCCCCCCTCAAACACACACACTTTTGTCCCTACAAGCTTCTTTATCCTACGAAAGCAGAGAACTATTCTCTCGCCAAGCATTCTTTCATCCGGATGATGTGATTTTCAGACGTAATAATTGTTTATGTATTTCTTATTCGTGCCTCGATTGCCCAAAACATGGCTACATAGAATCAACGTACCATTAATGTCAGAAGTTGGATTGAGGAGTGCCCCTGTGTGATCGACTGGATTGCTACAACCTTATAATGCTTTTTCCAGAAGATAATTAGATTTCAATACTGTACGCTTGACAAATTATTTCTCCTCCTTCATATAATTGCAATAAAAAAAAAGTAATCTACGTTTAATCTTTGAGATGAGTAATTTACCAGCCTTCAGGTCCACATTGCGTGTTTATTTTTCTTCTCTTCATTTTCTTGTTCTTCTTGTTCTTCTTGTTATTCTTTTTGTCGTCGTCGTCGTCGTCGTCGTTGTCGTCATCGTCGTCGTCCTCCTCCTTCTTCTTCTTCTTCTTCTTCTTCTTCTTCTTCTTCTTCTTCTTCTTCTTCTTCTTCTTCTTCTTCTTCTTCTTCTTCTTCGTCTTCTTCTTCTTCTTCTTCTTCTTCTTCTTCTTCTTCTTCTTCTTCTTCTTCTTCTTCTTCTTCTTCTTCTTCTTCTTCTTCTTCTTCTTCTTCTTCTTCTTCTTCTTCTTTCGAGGGGATTGCGTCACACAAAGTTTAGCAGCCTCAAAGGTCAGCTTGTCCGACATCAGCACCCATTTGTTTAAGGTTCACTTCCTCTAAACAGATTCCCATGCAAAGCAGCAGGATCCATCTACCTTTAGGTAGGATTTATTTCCTAACAATCTTGTAAGTGTTGTGGCCTTATGGCCTACATTTTGAGATTCGTAATTCCGCTTACCCGCTTTCACAGCGATGACGGATTTGGCTGCAGAACGTGTAGCGCTGGTTTAACTTGTTGGCATTGGAGCCGGTCGTTTAGAAAGCAATGGCAAACTACTGAACGTAAAACTTGGCAAGGCATCAACAACTGCAGTAAAATGCTGGTGTTGACTGCAACGTCCTGTAAAGGATATGCAACTTAAAACAAACAACAGCCGGATACGTGTTGGGATCTTATATGTTTCGACGTTATCCGAGACGGCCAGCCGTCCGATCTCACTATCCAAGAGTTCATGGAGATCGCACGTTATCTATTGTTCTTGAAGAAATGCCCAACCCTAGTTGGAATTCGAAACTGGCAACTTCTGAGCCCGAGGCGGCACCACTACCTCTCAACCACGCCTCTCCAATAAGAAAATGTAATTCCTCCTTGCTCAAAAGTGGGAAGCGGCGTAGCTCAGTGGCTAGCAATCTTTTCAGCGGCCCGATGGTCATCTGGTCGAGGCGGACATTTAAAATAGATCTGGCCTACTAGATCGATCCAGCCTTTTAAGACGGGTATCAGGAAATGTCTTGGGAAGTAAAGGCGGCCGTAGTGACATTGACCACCTCACGCATCGAGTACCGAGTTGTCAGTAAAATATGGCGCCTGCAACATATAGGGTGTATTTTTAATGAGTGTGCAGTGTTTGAATATATTGCCGGTCCAAGTTTTGTATTCACTCTCTGTAAAGTTCATGCAACAATAGGTAAATACAAAAACTTGGACCGCGAATATTTTCAAACACTGCACACTCATTAAACAAAGCCCCTGTATATCCAAAACGCTTCATGGCTTGTCACAGTTTCTGCACGTTAACTGTGCTCAAAAGTAGATGAGGTTCGACAAAGAAAGGAACATTCAGAACGTTTGACTTTCTTATTCAGAATGCAGGAAGACAATGCAGGATGTTTGTCCTGATCTACCTGCTGCAGGTAACGCCCCATTCATGCTACAGATAATGAGTTCAAACACTCCTTACCTGTTTATCCGCACGCGTCTTGTTTTATCTATTAACATTTCATTGTATTTTTTTTTTTTTTGCCACAACAATTCATTCAGTGTCTGCGGAGTTAATACAACTTAACATGAATGCGCCTCTAAGCACGAATTGTAATTTTGACTGTTTCTACCACTTCTTTGTTCCTCTTTTGAGAGGAGTACGTCACACCCTGATAAACAATGATTACGTCACATCCTGGTATACAATGAGTGAATCAAAGAAACACGAGATGCAGATTTGGCAAGCTATGTTAGAATATAATCACAAGTGACCACATGGACGTTGCGGCTGGAGCCTTCGTCAGCACACAAACAACAAACATCCGTCCATCCATCATGTGCCATACCGAAAAGCGTGAGCGGTCATGTTTCGCCATCTCACTCGATCACCAGAGTCGTGGATAGAGTTGGGGATTTCCAGAAATGACATTACCCGGTGTAATTAAATAATACATCACTGCTAGGTTCAGCGGTTCTCAGACCAAATGCTTGTTAACCCAGCTGTTATCTCCTTCTTCATTCTTCTTTTTCCCTTTACACCGCATTGTGGTTTAGGCCGTATGTGTGCTGACGAAGATTAGTAATATAGGAGGACATTAACAGAGCTGAATGAGATAGCTAAGGACAGAATGGTCGCCATCTCACTGGATCACAATTAACATACACTGATACAATTACATTTTTGTTTTTTAAATCACTATCACGGTCACTTGTCGTTCAACATCCCACCGCTTTTTCATCTTCTAGTCTTGAATCCGAAATCTGACTGAACGTTGAAATTGGTATGTCATCTCCGTGTGGAACATGTTGTCTAGCAGAATATAAATCTGGACATAACAGTCAACATAGTGGTTCTTGGGCTCTCTTCAAACCATTGGAATTCCAAATTTTGCAAGGGACTACACAACAACAGGTTTTTTTTTCTTTCTCAGAGCCTTGTATAGAAAATATTGTAATAATATTAATTAAATACACAATTGTACGTATCTCAAAAACTAGAGCTGCTAAAGACAAATAAATGTGATATTTGGATTTAGGAGGATTCATGTATGCAAAATCAGGTGTAAAATGTTCGGCACCCAACAAACATTTTTTGTGGGTGTAGGGTCGTGTTATCATAGCGAAATTTAAGGGACGATGATTAGTGCAGGAGACTCTAGCATATGATACCATGAGGATGGAGGGAAGCATTCAACGAGGCAGTCATTGACATAAGACAGCACGATTATGTGTTCTACTCACTGTTTACTGACGTTCCAGAAGGAGCATAGGCGAATTCGTTTGTCATCAATCTCCTGGGGAAGCAGACAGGATATGTTCATAAAAGCTCGGTTTTATTTATCAAACGGAGGTTGCTAAATAACATTACATCCATGTATGCATTGCCAGATAATATATACACTATTGTATGGCTCAGAAACATGGAGAACAACTAAACAATTACAAATAAACTATAAACATTCATTCATTGGTGTCTATCGAGAACAGGAGTACTAAAATAGTACTACAGAAACACCCATGTGGAGCTTATGGAGAAAGCTAGGCAAATACCAGTAATGTTTTATATAAATAGTTCATGGAATTGGCGACAGAGGCTTGTTTTATCTCACTGGAGCAAACCATGGAGCACATCAGTAAACCAAGAGGTGAAGAAAAAACCCTAGGTTGGACAAACATGGAGAAAACCCGAGAAGAGTGTAACTAGAGAGGTCTTTCCAAATTTTTTTTTTATTGCATATCCCTTACATGACGTTGATATCAGCATCAGCATTTTTCAGCTGCTGTTGATGTACTAGGAAAGATTACGCTCAGTAGTTTGCCATTGCTTTATGAGCGACCGGTTCATATACCCCTAAGTTACCAACGCGGAGAGAGCAGCTACCGATTCTCGCGCGGGTTACGTTACTCACGAAAATATAAGGGATTACGGAGAAAGACGTTAACCCTTAGGCAAGGGAGACAACTTCCTGTATTGTCTGCAATACACATGGCAAAAGAAACAGAGGAAGACATAAAACATACACAAAAATGATATGCAGACAGAAATTAGTAATACGGGGAGGGGGGGGGGATTAGAGCTGCATGAGATAGATAAGGACACAATGGCTTGGAGAGAGATGGTTGAAGGCCTAACCCACAATGCGGGGTAAAGGGAGAAAGAAGAATGAAGAAGAAGATAGCATCTGGATCAACTATCATTTGGTCTGAGAAAAGCTGAACCTAGCAATACTGTCATTATTTAAATACACCGGGTAATGTCGTTTCTGGAAATCCCGAACTCTATTTCTTGTTAAGCACAAATGACGTTTACATACAGAATGTAATTTCAGTCTATTCATCGCAAACACCTGTACGTAGTTTTTTATTCGTTAATTTAATGGAAAAAAGAACATCAGTGATAATGCAATGGTGTATATGGGCGGTTCGGTTACTCGCGGAAAGAAATCAGCCCGGAGACTTTGAGCAGTAGGGGGGAATCGTTGCTAGGCAGAATACAGCCTATAGGTATGAATATATTATGTTATGTTATGTTATGTTATGTTGTGTTATTATGTTATGTTGTGTTATGTTATGTCGAACGACGTCATTGCACATTGGGTATCCCCATACGTGCTCAGTCCTCAGATGCATCTTTGTCCCGGGACATGCAGGAGTCGAGGGAAATGAACGAGCTGATAAACCGGCTGGCTCTGCACCCCATGCAGATGGCCAGCCCATGGATCGTGCCGATGTTATTAACGTCCTTAAAGGCACGTCGAGAACAGAAGACTTTGACGTCAGTGAATCCTCATCGCTGTCCAGGATGAAAGACTTGGGAGTAAGAATTGGCACGGCCAGATACGAGAGGTACATCGGAAAACGAGGTGCCTCGTTAACCAGCACATAACTGGCACTATTAGCCACTGAACGCTGATGCTTAAGCTGGGGGGAGGATCTGAGCACCTATGGACCTGTCCGGAGTGCAATGAAGATACCCCAACTGAAACTGATAACTGTTTCCCCATAATAAGTTGGTTATACCTCCTCTCTTTCCCTCAATGGTGGCATTGATGTGCTTGACCACGGTTCACTCCCAGTTCTTGTGATCGAGCTAGCGTTGTAGTCTCGTCAGTATCTGTCAACGGAGTTCGAACTGCATTGATGATGTCCGCTCTGTCCCCGCTTCTTCCCGTTTGATCAGTGCATCGTTTGCCAACTGGTCTGCGCGTTTCTTACCTTTTACCCGGCATGTTCCGGTGCGTACATCCAAGTAAGTTATGTGATGCTCGACTTCCGAATACGGTCTATCTATTCACATACTGTCTATCCATTCGGAGCGGAGACTACTGGTTGCAATTTTGTGTAGCGTGTTCATGGATTGTGATATGATTATGACGTGTGTAACTCCCTGTTCTGATGCCCATGCTAGTACTCGCCGGGAGGGGGGGGGGGGGGGGGGGGGGGGGTGAGGAAGCAGCGGTAGCCATATCAAGCCGGTACCATAGTCAAGCGTGATGTAGCTATATATTGATTGCGCCCGAGTTCCTCTTTGATTGTTATCCCATCTTTTGTGCTGTGGAAGCCCAAGAAGACCTTGAACCGCGCTACACGATCCAATCTGTATAGATGATAACTTCTGGACAGAATGTTGTTCGATCAATAATTCTTTTATCTCAGTGTCGACGATGCAGGCAACTGACCTCTGCAGTATCTCCCAAGTATAATGGATAGGGAAGGGAAGGAAGGGAAGATCTATTTAATTACACCGGGGTAATGCAATTTCTGGAAATCCCAAACTCTGCTACTTGTTAAGCACAAATAAATCTTACAGGCAGAACAGCCATTTCATGTTATTCATTGTAAACACTGCAATACAGTTTTTGTTTATTATTATTTTCATGAAAAGGCCAGCATAGATGACGCAGAACGCAATAGTGTGTATATGGACGGTTCTGTGCATCGTGACGAGAAATCTGGTTGGAGATTCTCAGAGCGGAATTAGATGGAAGGTAAATTAGTTGCTGAACAGAATGGAACCTATAGGTCTACAACCTCAGGTATTAATATCAAGCTGGCTGCGACTGCTGCAGCTTTGATGTGGCTAGCTGAACTAATCATTGTGTCTGATTCTCAATCCGTGTTAAGTTCAAGATTGATACGTGTGGCCTGAGTGGATAATAATTATAGTCATGTCTCTTTAATAAGTATACTGCTCCAGGCGGATTGTTTCTAAGTGCGCCGGCAGTGTCCTGTAGTTATCATCACAGTGCAGACAGTAGGAGTAAACTGATGGCCGCCCCAATTGTCACATGCACAGAAAAGGAAATCCGGCTCTGTGGTGAGGGGGCTACTGGCCCTATTCGTAATCCCACACACTGCGTTTGAATCCCAGCTGCTGGCTGTATGGCAGCAGACAGCCTTGCGTTATTTTTCATATAGTGGTATGCGTGCCGGTCGTTTAGAAAGCACTGGCAAATTACTGAACGTAAACTTGCCAAGACATCACAAACAGCCAAAAAAAGCTGGGTCGACTGCAACAAACTAACAGTACTGAACAATTACAGTGTTTAAAAATGTAATCTTTTTAGGAATATACACGGATTTTAAAAATGTGGAGAAGAGAATTAGAGGCAGGGAGTCCTTTCTCTGAAACCCATAGGACAAAAGTCACAGAGACATAAAAACTGTGGAGAAGAGAATTAGATGCAGAGATGAATAAATCCAGAAGTCTATAGATGTGTAGTTCACTCGCATGCTAGCTTGATTATCACTGATTCAAATACCCCATGGAAGTAACATTTCTTTCGTGGCATCATGATTCCGGGGTCGACCCACTCATAAAAATTTTTTTTTCCGCGTTTCCATCCTGTTTCAGGATATTGCGGTCAACATCAGCATCTTTCAGCTGTATGTTGATTCCTAGGCCACCACGATCAACAGCACGCCACGATTTTCTGAGCGACCGGCTCCATACTCTCATAAGTCACTGGCGCGACTCGAACCGCTTCCAATTTTCGTGCGCTCACGTCAACCACGAGAGCATTCGGGGTCCAGCACCAGAGCGTTATGTGTCCGCTCTGCAATTATGGAAGCCACCCAGGATGGCGGAAAATGCTATGGACTGTCCCTGCCTTCATTTGAGGGATGAACGTGCAGTCTTCGACTGTTCCAACTTGACCAGCTGGGAGGTGGACGGTACCACAAAAGTGAGAGTCTCCCAGAAATGCTAACCTGGTCAAAAATGCACGCTAAAAGTCGGATGTGTTGGCCTAAGGGTTCGACCCAAGGGTGCCTAACGAGACACACCGAAATCACATTTGAAAAAACACTCCGGATGAACGCAAAGAAGAAGAGAAGTATTCGGGGTTACGGAGAAAGCTGCTAAAGCCTCGACCAGGGAGACCGGCACTCATAAAATGCACACCAGAAAATGTTCTAATAGGGAAATCGACCATCTTGACTCTGGGCACATCATCCATGGATTACTGACTGGTACAGAAGATATGGTACCATGATATCCACTGTAGCCACGGTGATTTAGTGGCTAGTATGCATGACTGTCAGCCTGGTAGTAAAATGTTTGAATCTTCATAGAAGGGAATTTGAAAAAAAATTGACTTGGGCTTCTATGTCCACCCAGCCTAAAACTGGTACCAGGAAATATTATGGGATGTAAAGGGTGAAAGCGTGATATTGACTACATCATGTATCGAGTGCTGAGTGGTCTGTGCCAATACGAGGCTAGCACTATATACCATAGCCAGGTGTTACCGGCTTCTGTCAGGGAAGCAATGAATAGTAGTAACACTGTAACCTGTCACGGATGTGGTGAGAGGAGACTAAAGAGAGTTGGGATGAGGCTGGCTATGTCAGCCCGTAGACAACTGTAGATGAAAGATCCAACATTTCATGAACAAGTCTACGAAGGGCTTGACATGTGTTGGGTGAGAGCCTATGTTCCATTGAGTGATGACAGACAGAAGAAGAAGTACGCCATTTATATGATAGGTCTCCAGGCTTTTAAAAGGGCCCTTTATTTATTTACTGGTCTCTGTGGCTAAGGGCTTGCGAACGCGGTTTGTGAGCCCGTATACCCGGGTTTGAAATACGGCGGTGCTGGTTTTTTCGAAAAAGGTATAGGAGCCGGTCGTTCAGAAAGCATTGGCAAACTACTGAACGTAACACTTGCTTAGTACATCAACAGCAACATGAAAATGCTGGTGTTGACTGCAACGTCCCGTAAGGGATACGCAACAATTTGTTTTTTAAATTTATTTATTTATTTATTATTATTTTTTTTTTTTGGGGGGGGGGGGATAAGTTTACAATATTGCCAATATAGAAACAGCTTTTACCTATTATATATGCATACATAACTCACCTGTTGATTCATGAATGTCACTAGCAATATTGTTATACACACAAGCATGTGCAAGCGCGCGCACACACACACGCACACACACACACACACACACACGCCCACATACACACACAAATATCATCACACCTACCTCGATATGCCGCATGGTGAAAGAGATTGGCTCCGGCAGCTTCCCGACAGATGTGTCAACACCAAGTGTTGCGCTCAAGATATAGCTTACAATCTCAGGTCCTGTCACCTGTGTGTCTTCCTCCGCCTTAGTGTCTTCCACACCGACGTCAATCGCCACCTTCTCGGTGCTGTTGCTGTCTGTAGCCGCGGTGAGCGATGTGTCGTACTTTCGGGGGTTTGTCCGCTTCTGACTTCGTCCTCCCAAGAGGTCAGACATTGAATAGTGTGTCATGAAGACGGCTTTGGCCAGCACCCCTATGTAATATAATAATATACATACAGGGTCTTTAGTGTGGGCATTGAATACACGAGATTGTGTTATATTTTTGCTGACACTTCTATAAAATACCCAGTCTCTTTTTTTCCTCCACTCTCTCATCGCCCTAATCCTTATTGTTCTAGTCACCCCTTCATTGTATCTTCTTCAATGTCATCAGTATCTTCTTCACTGTCATCAGTATCTTCTTCACTGTCATCAGTATCTTCTTCACTGTCTTCATGATCCTCGTGCGCAATTCTTAATCCTCTGAGAATTAATTTCGTTGGTTCGTTCATCGTCGCTTTCATAGAAAATCAACCCTGGCATAGAGGGTTGCTCGGAAATCTCTTGCAAAGGGCATGCAACATTTTAACATATTTTAGTTGTGTTAATGATATATATATATATATATATATATATATATATATATATATATATATATATATATATATATATATATATATATATATATATATATATATATATATATATATATAGCCGGCTCCATGGCCGAGAGGTTAGCAGCTTTCTCCGCTAACCACAAATACTCTCGTCGCGTCACAATTAGCAGTGGTTCGAATCGCAAAAGTGACTTATGAGAGTATGGAGCCGGTCGCTCAGAAAGTCGTGGCGTGCTGATGAGCGTAATCTAGCCTAGGAATCAACATACAGCTGAAAGATGCTGGTGTTGACCGCAATATCCTCAAACAGGATGGAAAAGCGAAAAAAAAAATATATATATAAATATATATATATATTCCCCTGCAAAAAAAAATGTTAGTTGCATATCCTTTACAGAAAGTTACAGTTAAATCCAGCAGTTTTGGTTGTTTGTGATTCCTGGGCAAGTTAACGGTCAATAGTTTGCAATTATTCGGCATGTTAAGTTAATTGCCTATCCTTTACATAATGTTGCAGTCAACACCAGCATTTTTTGCTGTTGTGATCTCTTGGCAAGTTTACGTTGGGTAGTTTGCCATTGCTTTCTGAACGACCGGCACCCAGACCATTTATATACGGCATGAAGCAACGTGATTTATGAATATGTTTTCTTGCATACCATTTTATATTAATCAATATCATAGTCTCTGGTAAAACTGCATGTGCACGGTCTCCAAGACCATATATCAGATGGCATTCATGAAACTATACAGAACTGTAACTGACCTTTACTGACACTCTTGAGGGTTGCGATGGGGATGGTGAAAGAGCTGTCAGACTGGCTGGAGTCGTAGACAAGTTCTTTCTTCTTCTCTTTCTCCAGGACGTTCATGTCAACGACCCGCAGCTCCAGCTCTGTGACATGGTATTGTATCAGTTAGAAATACTTCTGTCTGCATGAGAGAGAGAGAGAGAGAGAGAGAGAGAGAGAGAGAGAGAGAGAGAGAGAGAGAGAAAGAGAGAGGGAGAGAGAGAGAGAGAGACAGACAGACAGACAGACAGACAGACAGAGACAGACAGACAGACAGACAGACGGCGGATGGAATGACAGACAGACAGACAGACAGACAGACAGACAGACAGACAGACAGACAGACAGACAGACAGCAGAACGCGTATGAGAGAGAGAATATGAGAGAGAGAGAGAAGGGGAGAAGGAGATGGAAGTAGACACACAGACAGACAAACAGGCATACAGACAGAATGTTAGAGGCATACAAACAGATAGTCAGTCAGACAGACAGATGGAATGTGAGAGAGTCAAACAGACAGCGACAAGGAAAGGGGCGTAAAGCCATATCTGAGAAATCACGACATATTATCTCATGTTTGAAACACAATGCAACAAATTCTCAATCATCGTCAGCTAATGTGTCCTAAGCAAAATGTCGCGCTCATCACGACCCACATGAAATATTCTTGATCTTTCACCAGTGCTGTTGCCTCGTATATTTTCATGATAAGGGAGTCTTTTCTTGTTTTTTTGTTGTTGTTTTTTTTTTTTGCGCTCGCTCGCTTAGAGCTCAAGCGTAGTCCATACACACATCTTCTAGTAGAGCTGGACTGAATTTTGCTTGTGAATTAGCTTCCCCTATTAACATTGTCCCTCGCCATCAAGCGAACCCACTCCGACTTCAGAAGTACTTGTAATTTACGTCCCCAAGTCAAGGACGATAGATCAGCATTTTAATCCAACTGTCCGATGTAGGGGTTGAACCCTTAACCTCGGCATCAGCACACCGGATGTTTAAGAACACGCCTTCTTATCCATTCAGCCATGCTGACCTACAAAGGCGTCTTTAATGTCCTGTATCCCTCCCTTGTGCTGAACGACCGCTGCCTCGTCTTCCGGGTACCATGCATTCCATCACAGTTCTTCTAAGGCAATGTGCCAGTTTAATATGACTAAGGTATTTACGTTTCTGAGACATGAAGCTTTGTCTGAGTCAGTTTTCCGTGAGGTTACACTCGCGTAGACTGACAGCGTGTTTCTTTTCTGGGTCCATGATATTCTAAGAATGTTTGGTTATATTTAAGCTTAAAGCCTCGATTTTCTTCAACGGCGATTATGAAATGGCCCATGATACGCAGCTGATGCCACAGGAAATATGCCTGTTCTCAACATTGTTACTTTTACTTGTCTGCTGGTGTAGTGCACAGACGCGGGAGATCTCACAGGATCTCCAATTGTATGTCTCAGAGTGAAGACTTGACAGGGGTGTAGATTTCATAGTATAGATCTGACAGGTGTGAAGATGCCATAGTGAAGACCTGACAGAGGTGTAGATTTCTTGTATAGACCTGAGAGGGGGTGTATATCTCATAGGGATGTAGATCTCTTAGGGGTGCAGATATCTCAGAGCTGCAGATCTTAGAGGAGTAGACTTCAGAATGTGCATATATATCTCAGAGAACCAGATATCTCAGAGGGGCATATCTTTCAGTGGGGCAGATCTATCTGATGGGCAGTTCTCTCCGAGGAGCAGATCTATCAGAAAAGCAGGTTTCTCAGAGTGGCAAATCTCTCATATCTGCAGATCTATCAGGGATGCAAATATCTCAGTGAATCAGATCTCTCGGGGATGCAGATCTCAGAGCAGAGAAGTAGACATCACAATGGTGTATATCACAGAGATGTACAGATTTCAGAGGATGTAAGACCTCGCACTGTTGTAGATAATAGAGGATGAGTGTACATATCAGAGGCGAATAGACACCTGAAGCGTGCTGATCTCAGAACAAGTATTCACCAGAGGGGAATGCTGGGAGCAACATCAGCGTAGTAGCCAGAAGCTTTGTTCCCTGGCCCAGTGGTTTTGTGTTCGGGGCCCAAAAGAGCGGACATTTTTCAATGACCTGGTCTACCCAACCTAAAATTAGTATCAAACATATCCGTGAAAGTAAATGTAGCTGGTTTGATACTGGCCACATCAACAATTGAATGTCGACTGGTCTAAAATATGCTAGAACCATATACCGAATACGCTTTATTTCCCTTTACTTGTACTTACACATTATCTGATACTATTCTGCACGATAGCATTTGGGATGCGATCTTTATATATTTCATTCTGAAGAAGGCCATGAAGCTTCTAATCTGCATTGTTGGAATTTTCATTTCCAGTTCAGTATTACACGTTGTTTCATGCGTGCACAGACATTTGGAAAAGACACATATTTGCAACTATATAATCCTGGAGAATTCATGCTGAAGAAATTTAAGATGTGATCTTTGTATTTATTCTCAGGATTGTCATGAGGCATCTTATCTGCACTGAAATTTCCTTTTCAGTGCTACACCCATGTTTAGTTATTCGAAAAAGATAAATACGTGCAACAATTTGATCCTATGGAATTATGTTTTTTGATGACATACAGTGATAGACTTCAACACAATAATATACCAGGTAAAAGTAGCACACACTACAATAATATACCAGGTAAAAGTAGCACACACTACAATAATATACCAGGTAAAAGTAACACACACTACAATAATATACCAGGTAAAAGTAGCACACACTACAATAATATACCAGGTAAAAGTAACACACACTACAATAATATACCAGGTAAAAGTAGCACCCACTACAATAATATACCAGGTAAAAGTAGCACACACTACAGTTACCGCCATTGGGCTGTGAAGAGTTAGGTCTTCACATATTCAAACCGCACCATAATGAGGTGGGATGGCTAATTCATTCCCTCATTGCTTTTATTTCCCAGAAATTTCCAGAATAATCTGAGAATGTTATGGCACCAATATATTTAGGTTGGGTCGATCCCAGAGCCGCGTTGTTTGGAAACAAAAATCCTGAAACTGCTGAGGATTGATCCCGGGCCACTGTTTCGGCAAGCTGGGATATTAACCACTAAATTATCACCATAAACACAATAATACATTATTAAGGTGTTACCTATATTTTCATCTGTCTTCTTTATAACAGTTGGTTTGTCGATTTTTTCTGCCATAGTGGCAGTTGCAGTTTCCATGGCAACGAGTAGCGTAGAAGCAGACTGCACCTTGTCCTCTTTTGTCATGCTTTCCCACATTGCAGATTTATTTGTGGACACAAAATTACTCCCAGTCTGTACCACATTCTGTCAAATGATATAAATTAACATTACATATATATATATATATACTGTATGTAGAGTGGTTTTCAAGTCTTGCCTAACTTTAAAGTCAATCAATCAATCAATCATGTGCCATGCCGGAAAGCGTGGGCGGTCATGACTCGCCATTTCACTCGATCACCAGAGTCGTGGATCAGCTCAGTGTTCCTGTCTCGTCCATGCCATGTGGCCAAGCCATCCAGGTATTTTACTCTCGGTCTTCCTCTTGGTCTGTTCCCTTCGATCTTGCCAGTTGTCAATAAGTTCTCCAGTCTATTTCTTCTCATAACATGTCCAAAAAATTTTGACTTTCTACGTCTAATTTCTTTAATCAATCTACGATTTTCATTTGTCTCCTGTAGTACTTGGTCATTGGTTTTTCTATCTGTCCATGGTATTCTTTGCATTTTCCTCAGAAACCACATTTCTGCAGCCATCAGATGTTTTTAAGCTTGACTGCACATTGTCCAAGGTTCACATCCATACAAAAGAACAGGCTCTATGTACCCCCTCAAGACTCTTTTTCTCGTTTCAATTGACATCTTTTTATTGGTCAGAATGTTTTTCATCTTGCTAAAGGCTACTTTCGCCATGGCGATTCTTGTTCTAATCTCTTCAAGGCATCTCCCATCAGATGTTATGACTTTAAAGTATAGTTATAAATTACGCAGAACTTTTCTTCTACTGGCATTAGCATATGTTTCCCATTCTCTTCCCTTTCTTCAGTCAAAAGTCATGAAATTCAGATCTAGAATTCTGTATAGTAACAGTTATGACGCTTTCCTGAGGTATAAAGATTTTGATATTTTTGTTTACACGAAGGATCACGTGTGCAAATTCCATAGCATGGGTGATTATTCAAATGCATGCACACCAGTAAAACAAATCTTGTGAATATTCAGGTGTGCGTGGGTTTTCTCATTTTGAAAGGCCCAATTCGGTCTGCTTTTAACGATTTCCAACTGCAGAATAATTTTTAATGTACACCAGGTGAAAGGTCCAATTCGGTCTGCTCTTTGCCATTTCCAACTGCAGAATAATGTGCGCCCGGTTTGACAGGCCCACATAGTTGTTGCCCTTGTCTGAGTAGACTAGACTTCTGATGGACTACTCCAGGATCAAGGAGGAGCGATTTCACCCTTTCTTTATTTGAGAAAAATCCACAAGTCTGAGCTGTGACTTAACCAATCTGTACGATTAGTAGCGTGGATCTCTGTACAAGGAACCATAACATGGACAACTAAACGATGTGAAAGATAAAAACACTCCGACAGCTCATGTTTTCTGTACTTTCCCTTCCATAGCGTCGGCTGTGGGTGACCTGTGGCTCAAGTTATCGAGTGTAACCGTTAGCCGGGAACACAACGAAATGTTTTAATAACCTGATGTTTTCATTCATGATAACTAACTACTAATGTTACATTTGTAATATAACAACAGCCGGACTCCCTGGCAAAGGTGTTAAGGACGTTGTTCGTAATCCCGTTTAACCACGTACGAAACACAGCTGAGCGAGATTTAGCAGTAGATCACGTCGCGCTGGTTACTTACGGAGGTATGTGAGCCGGTCGTTCAGAAAGCAATGACAAACTACTGAACGCAACACTTGCCAAGACATCAACAACAGCTGAAAAATGATGGTGATGACTGCAATGTCCTGTAAAAAGAACATGCGGGAAAAATATAACAACAAAGGCAAATAAACAAATAGATATGCCACCCACGTGCTTACAAACACATCTTTGTCATAGAATACCTAGTCTGCAGCAGACATCAGCGACCATCACTTTCTACCATTCTCTGTCATCTAATTGGCTCTCATGTCCTTTCAGGACCCATCCCCCACTGGTCCAAGTCTGACACCCAGCTCGTGCCTGTGGCTCCTAGTAGCTGTCAGCATGCGACAGCGGCCACCCCCCCCCCCGGGCAACAGCTGTGAGAGGCTGGCTAAACCAGGCGTGGGTAGCAGATTTGGTGTCAAACCAAGAGGTAAACTAGGGTATGCCTACCCAGTATATGAAGACATGATTCGGCAGACTGAGCGGAAGAAATCATTCATGATTCAACGGGCAAGACGGCGTTTACCTGCAAAGCGTTGTGGAACGTAATGAGCACGGCAAGGCACGTAGAGCGCCCTGGTCATCCACTGCACCTGTATTCGTCTCCAATCGTCTCGACTTGTCTTGCCACTGGACTCAGATGGACTCGGGCGAGAGAGTGAGGTCGACGAATTGCGCAACTCTTCCTCACTTTAATCCAAGTCATCGCGCAAGTCATTCTTCATCCAACGTCATCTAATATTGTGAAGGTTCTATTATTGCCAACTGTTTATCTTCCTCTATCTTCCTGATTCCTCTCATGTCTAGTCTTCCTCCCACATCAAGTGCATTTCTGTAATCCACATCACCTGTTGATATAGCTATTACATTTCTTGTATCTTTGGTTTTGTGCTCGCTCGCTTTGAAATCAAGTGTAGTCCGTACACACTACTTCTGGTAGTGCTAGATTACATTTTCCATGTGGATATTTTTTTTTTTTTTTTGGGGGGGGGGGCATATCCTTTACAGGACATTGCTGTCAACATCAGCATCTTTCAGCTGATTGTTGATTTCTTGGCAAGATTACGCTCAGTAGTTTGCCGTTTGCTTTCTGAGCGGCTGGCTCACATACCCCGTAAGTTATCGACGCGATTCGAACCACTGCTGATTCTCACCGTCGTCACGTTACTTACGAGAGTATACGAGATTACGGAGAAAGGTCGCTAACCTCTAGGCCAGGAAGGCGGCTCATGTGGATTAGCTTTTCCTATTAACAGTGTCCCTAGCTATCATACCACCCACTCCGATTTCAGGAGTACTTGTAATTTACACCCCAAGGTCAAAGACGAGAGGTCAACATTTTAGTCCAACTGTCCGGTGTAGGGGTTGAACCCCTTGCCTCGACATCGGCACACCGGATGTTTACGAACACGCGTCCTTATTAATACGGCCATGTTGACCTCCTTTTATCATTTCTTAATGGTTTTGATTGAGTGACCTTATAGGACCCGCAACTGTCAATACTTCGCCTTCTCTTTTTTTCTCTTTGTCAACGATATACTCAACATTCATCTCAGAAACCACATCTTCACTAACCCCGGTTTAAAAACACCATTTCAATTCCTCATTGCCCAGCATTACAAATACATACATAAATACGATTGGAGACGAATACAGGTGCAGTGGATGGTTCCGTCGCCCTGCTACTGAGTGAGTGCGTGGTGCGACACTGTGAGCTGTGGGTTTCATGTGAAGTGCTTTTGAATCTGCCCGAGGTTTTTTGGAACGTGACTGCATATTCGGAGTGATGGCAGATGGCTATGTCCCAGAGTTGACTGGTTTTGCCTTATGCAGAAATGCGTGGCTGCTGGGCTTCTGGTTGACTGCCACTGCCATCGACGATGAACTGTATTTCGTGGACTGTGTGGGTGAACATCTAGGAAACATCCAGATGGGAAAATGGCTGCAGATTCCATCAGAAATGAACTGGGTGTTTTGTGGGGGACTATTGTGTTGACATTCTGGCGGCGGCATTATGCACAGTGTATCTGTGCGGGCTGTTGTTTGTCGAGACTCCTGTCTTTTCCACTTTTCACATTGGGCAGTGGGGAACCGGTCTCTGTGGCTGAAGGGCTTGCGAACGCGGTTTGTGAGCCCGTATACCCGGGTTCGAAACACGGCGGTGCTAGTTTTTTCGAAAAAGGTATAGAGGCCGGTCGTTCAGAAAGCAATGGCAAACTACTGAACGTAACACTTGCCTAGTACATCAACAGCAGCTGAAAATGCTGGTGTTGACTGCAACGTCCCGTAAGGGATACGCAACACAATTTTTTTTTTTTTAGTGGGGAGCGTTTTGTATGATATTCACTGGCACAGGAATGGAGCATAATGGGGATGACCCGTTGCTGTGAAGTTGGAACTGCTACTAACTAACTAACTAACTAACTAACATAAATACATACACAACGTAATGACATACAATGTATGCAATACTCACAAAGACAATAGCCTCCACTTGGTTATCATCTTGAGCTTGTGTTGTCTCTACTTGGGTCAAGGTTGTGATGACCTTGGATGCCACGATGACGTCCTCCACGGTGGTGTCCTCAGATTCAGTAGCTCGAACAAGCTGGTGTGACAGGTCAACAGACTGTTCTATTGTGGGCGGAGCGGCTGTTCCTTCTTGACCTGGACTTGGAGTCTCCTCCACCTGTAGGTCGATGCAGTGACCATGGATTGTGTTTTAATTATCATTGTTATACATTAAAACTGGAAAATGTCCCATTAAACACACACACACACACAAGTTTTAAAAGTCATGTTGTAAATAGACTTTTGCAAATTATATTTAAACGTAATGTATAAATACACCATTCATAAATGAGAATTTTAAAAAGTCAAGTTATAAATACAACTATTCTAAACCAGAGTTGTAAAACTAATTTTTAAAATTCAATAATTTCACTTGTTATTGTCCAGGCACATGTTATGTTAATTCTTCGTAGCTGAATGAGCTGTAATTTAAAGCAGTGAATGTGTGTATCTAAATAATATATAAATGAGCAGGCGCCAACAGTTTATTATGATATAACATTAAGGATAATGTGAATTATAGAACTAAAATCAGACATGATGACACTAAGAAGCAAGAGGCATGCTAGCTATCGGCAATTGATCGACATACGAGTGAGATGAAATATCAAATGAAAAATCTATGAAGTCAGTAAATGAGCTCAAAAACAAATGCACAAGCATTATGAAGTAGTATGAAGTAACAAGAAAGAAACAGAGATTAGATAACAACATAAAAATTGCAAGCTATAGCTATGGGAACCCATCACCTCCAATAGACCGCAGTACCTCGCTGCAGGGACTTCGATACATGACCAACTAGACATCCATTAAACCAATTACTCATAGATATGGGGATAACACTAATGATTCTCGTTATCTGGAGGTATCGGGTTAGAATACTGGCATGGTAACTATAGCTTCCACTATGTATGTTGTCCTGTGTCCTAAAATCACTTCTACATTTTTATACTTCTATAAGCGCTAATCAATGCTTGTGAATGTGTTTATGAGCGAGTAGATGGTTTGGCCAGGTAACTAGACTACCCAGGGGTTTTCGCCATGTAACTAGACTATGCAGGTGGTTTGGCCAGGTAACTAGACTATTCAGATAGTTTTGCGAGGTAACTATATTATCCACGTGGTTTGGCCAGGTAACTATACTATTCAGATTGTTTGGCCAGGTAACTATACTATCCAGATGGTTTGGCCAGATAACTAGACTATACAGGTGGTTTGGCCAGGTAACTAGACTATCCAGGTGGTTTGGCCAGGTAACTAGACTATCCAGGTGGTTTGGCCAGGTAACTATATTATCCTCGTGGTTTGGCCAGCTAACTAGACTATCCTCGTGGTTTGGCAGGTAACTAGACTATCCAGATTGTTTGACCAAGTAACTAGACTATCCAGGTGTTTTGGCCATGTAACTAGACTGTGCAGGTGGTTTGGCCAGGTAACTATACTATCCTAATGGTTTGGCAGGTAACTAGACTATCCAGATTGTTTGGCCAGATAACTAGACTATCCAGGTGGTTTGGCCAGGTAACTAGACTATCCAGGTGGTTTGGCCAGGTAACTAGACTATCCAGGTGATTTGGCCAGGTAACTAAACTATCCAGATGGTTGTGCGAGGTAACTAGATTATCCACGTGGTTTGGCCAGGTAATTATACTATCCAGATTGTTTGGCCAGGTAACTAGACTATCCAGATGGTTTGGTCAGATAACTAGACTATCCAGGTGGTTTGGCCAGGTAACTAGACTATACATGTGGTTTGGCCAGGTAACTAGACTATCCAGATGGTATTGCCAGGTAACTATATTATCCTCGTGATTTGGCCAGGTAACTAGACTATCCAGATGGTTTAGCCAGCTAACTAGACTATCCAGATTTTTTGGCCAGATAACTAGACTATCCAGATGGTTTGGCCAGGTAATTAGATTTTCCAGGTGGTTTGTCCAGGTAACTAGACTTTCTAAATGGTTTGGCCAGGTACCTAGACTATCTGTAAATAGCACGCTACTATATGACATTCAGAAACAGCGGAAACAGAGCAGGAAACCGTGTCGTGGATATCTGATTAATACTAATAGAATAGCAATGGCAGTGAACTTGGCCCTGTAGGAAGCTCACACAAAGGTCTCGTCGAGAAATGTCTTCCTACTTGAACAATGTAAGATATAACAGTCATAGAAAGATACAGGTAAAGAATAACCACGGGATAAATATCGTAAGGTGAGGTCGATGGCTTGGTATATTCTATATAGATACAAGAGTCTCAGTTGTGCAGTGGCTGTCACGCTTTTGCCTGCCGGCCCGGCTGCCATGTATTTTAATTCCCATCGAGGCCATGATTTAAACAAAAATTAACCTGGGCTTATAGGTCAAATGGGTACCAGGGAATGCATTAGGAAGTAAGCCAGCTTGATACTGACCAGATAAGCCACCGACTGCCGGTTGGTTTATAAACATATGGGTCTAAAGTTGAGCACCATATACCTTAAGCCGTATAAACTGGTCCTTTACTCGGCACTTCATCTTTAATTCACCGCAAACAACGTAATTTCGGGAGTTTCCCGGAAATCATGTGACATAAGGGTGGTTCCATAGTGGGTGTAGGGATGTGTTGATATAATGTGGAACTTGTTTATGGGGGGTTGCGTCATTTTATGTAACGTGAAAATCTCTATGCAATAAAGAATAATATAAATTGAATGTGTTGTCGATCATTTCCGGTTGAGTGTGTGGTGGACTGCTAGACCGATCGATGGATGCAATAAATGCTTCTGGGCCCAGAGGGCCCTCACTGTCATCGGAGTGAATATCTATATATTGTGCTACTCGTCTTATCTTGTGTATGTCCCACCTGTCTGCACTCATCTTTGATGTATCTGGGAGTCAGTTTGCGAAGACAATGACATGCTGTTTTGGGTACATCTTGCTGCTAACACACTTCTCCACCGAGCACGAAGTGAATCCCGATATCCCTACTCTGAAAATGAACGATTTTACCGGATCTAGGTCAGTGCTAAAAATAATTATGCGTTTTGTTTGTGGTGAATTAACAATGAAGTACCCTATACTCATTTTATCTACTGATGTATTATACTGAGAGGACGTGGAATGAGGTGCAGGAGACTGTGAAGGAAGCACCAAGGTACTTTGTGTCAGTTGGCTGAGGGAGCATACTCCATTGAGAGGTAAAAGTCAGAAAAAGGACTTTTTCAACATACCTGTCTCAAGAGCTTCTGTAGTTTTTGTGAAGCACATCCAGTAATGTCCGGCTGACCTCGCCAGCACACTTTCTCGGCATCACACAGGAATGTTGCCACACCTGTCACAAAAAATAACCTGTTTTATTTCTCTTCCCTGGTCCAACTCACTGCTCAATATTCTGTGTTTTCTTTCCCTTCGTCAGGTGTAGTTGTTATAAGTTTCGTGTATGTATGTGTGTATTACGTGTGTATGTATGTGTGTATATACAACAGAGGTCTAGCAAGATACGCTCAATGCGTTTAAGGTGGATAAAAGAGTCATTTACTTATTAGCATATGTGTCTATATATGTTTGTGTAGTTGTATCTATGTGTCAGTATGCATGCACGTCAGTAAGGGTGTATGTATGCATGTGTGTGATTTAAAAACAGCGCAGTCAGTATACACTGTAGTGGTGTGTGAGCAGTTTTCAGTTGCCTTCAACGTGTTGATGTCAACAACCTACTCCACGACCAGATAGATCAAAGCGGGATGCTGGACTAATATAACTCATCACTGCATCATTATGTATAGATCTAGACACAATTGTTAATTAGAACCCCAACATGTGCGGCAATAACGTTTAATTGTAATTATATGCTGCGACTGATTCCACGTAAAGGCGCCTCAGTCTTCCTCGACTTCTCTCTCTCCATTTACCACAGTGAAATGTTGGGGTTGGAGGCGGAGGTAAGAGTCTTTTGCGCGCTTTTTCCGATGCTCTTTGTAAGTTTGTCTTTATTTCTCTAAAGTTATTTTTTATAACATTCTTTCAAGTGGTCTTCCTCTTGCTCTGTAATCATTATATTTCTTCAGTATGGCACTTTGAATGATTCTGGGCGGATTTAGACGGTAGCACGGAGGAATATCATCGGCAGAGTTGATCCATAACACCAAAGACAGAGATCTGTGGAGAACCATGAACGCCTACGCCAGCTGGCACGACACTTAATGATGATGATGATGATGATGATGATGATGATGATGATGATGATGATGATGATGATGATGATGATGATGATGATGATGATGATGGCACTTAGTGGTAGATGCATTCTTGTAAGATGGCGACACCATTTAATCTATTGTTATTTAATGATCTGCATTGACTGCTTTCAGACCAAGTCTTCTAATGTTCTCATTCCTAATTCCATCTCTCATAGTTACTCCCGCAGGTCTTCTAAAGCATCTCATCTCTGTTGCTATGATATTACGCTCGTTAGTTGCAGTAAACGGCAATGTTTGACAATTGTAGAATAATGTCGGCCAAAAATATGTCTTCTCGAAAAGGCGTGTGTTCTAGAAAATATAAGGCAATGCACACTAACAAGATTCTCAAACAGTGTGTGGTCTGTTAACAGATGTTAACCTGTTTAAACCACACGATAGCCCAACCGTCACCAATCTTGACTTTAACCCTAGAACTAACTCTAACCCTAAACCTGGTCCGTACCCCAACCCTGACCGTAACCCTAAGGTTAACACTAACTCTGGCCCTCGCCTGAACTCTGACCTTATCAAGTGATGGTTGCGTGTTTCCTAATTCTACTATCCGCCCATGTATCTCGTAAACATTTGCACTCGTCTATCACTTGCTGACCCTTATGTGCAGCATCCCCAATTTCACCCCTAACCACGCCTTCAAATGCTTTTATCACGTTAGTTCCCCGATAGGCCGGCCTGTTTATTTTACTAACGTCGCCACTCAGCACCGATGAAAACCTTATCAAAGTTGATCTCCTACTTAATAGACCAGACTTTCACATTCTACACACATACCATACCAATGCTTGCCTCGCACTAAATGTTCCTGACTTTACTCTCCTTGCTGCCGCCGGCTTCCTAATGAAATCGTATGGAGATACTTTCATGTATATTTGACTGCTTGTCAATGTTTCAGCGACGACAGTTTTATGCTTTCCACTGTCTATTATTCTTTTAAACTTCATCTTTTGTTGTCTACTGCTTCCTCTGAATGCTGTGATTCTACCAGATACGCATTCCCACATAAAGAAATGTATGTCATTGCTGTATAAAAATGTCATGTCATGTCAGGTTACCCAGACCGAAAATTGGTATGAAGTTTGTGAACATATCACTCGTCTATTCCACATTTGTGAGTTGCCCATAAACGTATTCCTGAGAAGATAATGTAGCGGTTTTCCCTTACATCCTCACATCTATAAACATACATAAAGAATGCGTAAGACATGAATCATCTTCTCTTGTCTTCTGCTTCTTCTGAATGCAGAGATTCTACCAGACCAATATCATTATGCGGGTGGTCCTGTGCATGATGTTATCCTCGTCACTGTTACTGAAAATATGTTTGATCCTGTGCCAGTTCCATTGCCTCATACATCAACATACCCAATGTGTCTCCAATGTCAATTATCCACCTTCGTGTCGGTCTACCCCTGCGTCTCTTCCAAGAACCATGTCTTCCAACACCATTCTTTACCAGCCATCGTGACACCGGATATGGACAAAATATTTCAGCCTACGAGACATGATGTCGTCGGTGAGGCAGTCTTCTTCGATGACCAAATCCTAAAGAATGTCAGTATCTGGCTTTGTCTTTGTCCACGGTTTTATAAGCGCCGATTATCTTTCTCTATGTGTGTGAAACTATCTATGACTCACATTCTAACGCCTCCACGTGAAAGACGGATGCTCTCAGAAATTGCACTGTAATTGTCTGCTAATATTGTGCCACAGGCTCCTATTACTGTTTAACCCCTGACACGTCAGTCGACTTCTGACCGCCCCTGGACAGTTCACACTAAACGTTGACAATGGAGCCTCGATTTCTACCATATATATATTTCAAAAAGAAAAATGGATGCCATTGCTCTATATAATGTCATGGCATGCCATTTTATTCAGTAGGACAAATTGTATGAAGTTTCGGAAAAAATGACTCATCCATTTCACATTTGTAAGATGCTCAAAATTATCCACGGAAAGATAATGTGATAGTTTCCCTTATATCATCTTTAAACATAAAGACTGCGAGAGAAATTAATTCACAGGTATTGATCCGAACTCACAGAAGTAGTAGAAATAAGTAGAGGTTACAGAGCACACTGGACAATACACAAATTGACAGCTTAGTGTGGCCACAGCGGGAATTGAACATTCTACCTCCAGACGATAGTGCCTCGCTGAAGGAACGTGGACTTCGATACACGGACAACTAGACAAGCCCTAAAATGGTGTCTTCGTTAGCCAGGTCTGTCATCTATGTGTGTGCAGTTAAAGATGAATCTACGACAGGTCTGGCTAGCCTATAAAAGATTAAACTGTCCACACAGAGATGTCCAAGAGGAAACCAGGCGATGTAATGTAACGCGAACTAAGTTCATGGGAAATCGGAAGACAAAGAGCATTAGAATGAGTACATTCAGAAATATCCATCAGAAATAGGTTATATGTAATATATATATATATATAGATTGACAATTAACAAATAAATAGAAAAGTTGTAGTGTCTTTCCTTTACGGGACAAAGGATAAAGAAAATACGGAATAAGCTCTATATCGTCAATATGCCATGATGACATGGAAACAGGGTCGGTTACCTTCTCTCTCTCTCTCTCTCTCTCTCTCTCTCTCTCTCTCTCTCTCTCTCTCTCTCTCTCTCTCTCTCTCTCACACACACACACACACACACACACACAGACACACACACAGACACGAGCACGCATGCACACAAGCACGCACACACGCACTCACACACATATGTCCATATCTTCTTTTCTGATATGCTCCGAAAAGTAAAGACAGCATATCCGTTCTAAGTCATTGTTAAATATTACAAATCATTATAAATATAATATCTACCGGATTCTTTATCTGCCAGAATGGCCCTGTGATCAACTCAATCTCATAGAATTTACACCGACAATTTCTCATGGACAGTAAAGTGTACATGACACTCACCATCTCCGCTGGCACAGTTGGCTTTGCCTATCTGACCAGGTCCAGTGGTATCCCATTCCAGGTTGCCCACCCGGACATATGGACACGACGTCCGGGATTTGGTATAAATCCTTCGAGCCTCATTAACAAGCACTTCCAGACTGCCACCCGTGCTGGGAATATGACAGCCATCGAATTCTTTATATGCTTTAGCCAAGTCTTCTGTAGTTGGCTTGCGTACTTCTGGGATTCTCCTTGGAGGTTCCGTTGTGAATGGTGTTGTACGTGGGGAAGTGCTTGCGGTTGTGCTTGGAGACAATGTTGTTGCTGGACGAGTGCTGGATGTTGTCTCTGGAGTTGTTGTCCTAGTGGTGGTTGGTTGGCTCGTTACTGGTTGGGTGGGGTTTGTCAAGGTTGTTGATGCTGTGCTAGTTCTGTATGGATGGTGAAAGAGAGGTATTAGTTGCAACATCACAAATACATCATGTTCGGGGGTTTCAGCTAAAAATACTTTCTGCTGGCCTTTGCATCACTAATTCAATATTTGAGCCTTTCAGCCCAGCACGCCTGTTACCACATGCCGTTGTATTTAAGTCTGCTTTAATGTATATTGCCGGCTCTGTGGCAAAAGACTTACGGACGCAGTTCTTAATCCCGCATACCTGCGTTCGAAACACTTCTGTGGGCGATTTGGCAGCAGACAGCTTACGTTTTTTTTTTTTAACGAAATGGTATGTTTGCCGGTCGTTTAAAAAGCAATGACAAACTACTGAACGCAAACTTGCCAAGAGATCACAACATCAAAAATGCTGGTGTTGACTGCGACGTCCTGTAAAGGATATACAACAAACTATTAAATTGTATATTGGCTGTACGAGAAGTGGCTAGACACTCGCCTGGCGGTATGGTGTTCGTGGGTTTGATTCGTATCCGGGTGAATTATAATTTTTTTTTTTCAAATTGACTTGGGCTCCTGGGTCGGCCCAGCCTAAAATGAGTACTAGGAAATGTCTTGGGAAGAAACGTGACCGCACCCCCAGCGATGGCCGTCGGTCTATACAAATATGGGACAAGCACCATATGTCCGATTAGCATATGACGTGTAAACGGGTTCTTTATTTTAATTAATTACTTGTGCCAAGCTTACTTGCCAGGTAAAAGTTATTATTTCATTTACTTACATGTGTACCAAGCCTACCTGCAAGGTAAAAGTTATTATTTCATTTACTTACTTTTGTACCAAGCCTACCTGCCAGGTAAAATGTATTAATTCATTTACTTACTCTTGTGTGAAGGCTACGTGCAAGGTAAAAGTTATTATTTTATTTACTTACTTGTGCCAAGCCTACCTGCAAGGTAAAAGTTATTACTTTATTTACTTACTTGTGCCAAGCCTACCTGCAAGGTAAAAGTTATTACTTTGTGTACTTACTTGTGCCAAGCCTACCTGCAATGTTTTTTTTTTTTTTTTTTTTTTTTTTGCGTATCCTTTTACAGGACTTAGCTGTCAACAGCAGCATCTTTCAGCTGTCTGTTGATCTCTTGGCAAGATTACGCTCAGTAGTTTGCCATTGCTTTCTGAGCGGCCGGCTCAGTATCCGCAAGTCACGAGCGGGGGTCGAACCACCTCAGTTCTCGCTCCGCTGCGAGACTCTGCGTGATAAACGGGATTACAGAGAGAAAGTGTTGTAACCCCACAGCCAGAGAGACCGGCACCTGCAATGTAAAGGTTATAAATCTTACTTCCTTTCACCTAGATGGATTGATTTTCAAAGCGATGGCCTCATCTGCTTAGAGCGGTCTGACTTTACGCCATCAGAAATCCGCAATTCAACCCTGATGTTAGTATAAACAAACATCCACTAAAAGTCTAGGAGATGTGCTTGTATTGTCATAAATTAATGTTCCTTCTTGGTGAACTATTGCTCCTCGACACCGCAAGGTACTCGAGGAACAAGATGAGATGAGATGGTGAACTACTTTTCACTAATACTGGAAAACAGTTCGTCCACGTAAAGGAAAAGATTAATTTAATGCAAACGTGCAGACTCGTGTCTATTCACAAAGTGGACTGTGTTGAATTCAGACTTGTGTCGATTCACAAAGTGGACTATGTTGAATTTTGCAAATAAGAAAAAGGATTTTATAGTCCTACCCACCCCCCCCCCACCCCCCCCCACCCCCACTGCCACCCCACACCACAACAACCCCCTCACCCCCCAACCCCCTGATCTCGGTGTAGTAGATCTGACGTGTAACCGTCAAAGAACGGGAAAATCCGCAGGAGCAGTGTGATTGTTAAACATCCATCGGCATTTATAGATCCAGAAGAGCAGGCTGAATAGACTTCTACAAAGCCACATTTCAAGTTAGAAAACCAAACCACCAATGATTGTTTATGGCATGTATGATTCTGGTATACTTTCATTTGGATCCTTGACGCTAATGCAGAATGCGTGCACTGGGCTACGATTCTCCGCGTGTAGTCTGTGAGAAGATACAGCGGCACTATAACGATACCAGTGTACAAAGAAAGTGATCCGTAACCAAAAACTAAGAAAAGTAAAACAAAAACAACCTTTCAAAAGATATGATGTAATCAATGAATAAAGAGATCTCACCTTCTTTGGGTACTAGTTGGCTGAACAGTTGTTTGAGAGTCTGTGGTTGTAGGAGCAGTAGTAGTAGTTGTAGCAGTAGTGGTGGTAGCAGTAGTAGTCTTTGCTGTTGAAGTCGACGTTGTGTCAGTCGTTGAAGTGGTTGCCTCTGTGGTTGTGACTGTTGTTTCTGGCGTCGTAGTTGTATCCTTGGTGGATAATGTTACCACCACTGGAATCTCAGTGGTTGATGATGCGGTGGTTGTTTTCAACTCTGTTGTGGAGACCATCGTTGGCGATGTGTTTAAATCGGTCGTTGACGTTGTACTGCTTTCGCTGATTGGATCAGTCAATGTACTGGTCGCGTGAGATGATTTTGTCTCTTCTGCAGTCGTCGTACTGGTGGGTGTTTCAGAGGTGGTCGATGTGTGGACTATATCCTCGGGTTTAATCGTAGTAGGATCAGTAACTGGTCGAGGCGTGACTGTTAACAAAAAGAGTGAAGATTTGTAGAAAAATTGCAGTGAGGATGGCTCACAAGATGTTTAGTTAACATTACACCCTGCCGTGTTATTTATGACTTACTTTCTGACTGATGAATGAGCTGTTAGTAAATATGCATGACCTTTCATCACTGTATAAGTTTTAGTCATGTGTGATCTAAACGTACTAAAGTCCGGTCCATTTACTCAGTTGTTAGTCATTTTACTCGCTGATCGTTCCGAGGACGTATCCAGCCACACTAATGATACAGATAACTAACTTTTATAATTATATTTTCAAATAGTGTTGTTCATGTAGTTATGCCGGTTTGTTTTTGTTTATTCTGTGCTGCCGAAGGCTTTAGCCGCAACGTCCATTTTATTACTGTAATCGTGTTCTAGTAAAGCCCACAATCTACTTCTCGTTTTTTAGTGATTCATTTAAAGTTGCGAGTTGTGACTTCCTTGCAGCGTGTTTAACCCCATCTGGCACTGTCTCTTTCATCAGAACGGAAGTCGCCTTTCGAGCACTTCGCACAATGTACGGACTCCATAACTCCAGCGCTGACCCCTAGGATTCTCCCGGAAAATTGCACGGGTGGTCTGAATAACGCAGACCGGGGAACGAACCCACAATCTTCAGAGCACGAGACAGCCGGTTTAACATCTTCGCCACGAAGACCCCTAAAATGCAGCAGGCTCCCTTAAGATTCAAACTCGGAACGCTGTTTTCAAGCTAATACTTAACAAAATCCTTGCGTATTTCACTTGTGATCTAAATCAACCCAATCCCACTGGGTACTGGGTTGTAGTCGGTTGACCAGGCAGTGTCTTCATCCCATGGAAACACATGACCAACCTAGGCCCAATCCCAGCCAGTCTGCATGTGTTGTACTAAATCATGACCTGGTTACATGCTAATATGATCCCCACAGATTGTGATGTTCTCTACATAAACTCCTGTGACGAAGGGCTTACGGACGCAATTCGTAATCCCGCATATCGCGTTCTAAACACAGCTGAGGGCGATTTCAGTAACTCGCATTGCGTTGGTGTTTATAAAATGGTATGAGTGTCGGTTGTTCAGAAAGCAAGAAAATCATAAACAGCCACAAAAATATTGGGGTTGACAGCTACGTCCTTTAAAAGTTTAAATAATAAGCAACTAACATAAACCTAAACGTGACTTTTACATCAACCTGACTTAAAGCAATGACATGACTTGTGATAAGTCTATTACATACCGTGGGTGATGTACAATCTACAGTGACAACTACATCTTTGTTCTTTTAAGTCTACTGCACACGGTGGTTGATGTACAATCTACAATTATAACCAAGTCTTTGTTCTGTTAAGATGTGATCAGTTTGCTTCATATAGATACCATGAGTTGAGGCCTATGTGTGGGGCCTTCTCTGATGTTATGTAAGAACAGCATGTTGCTTTTGATTGAACATGTCTTTTCTGCGCAAACATTGATCGGTTCCTTTCCTCTCTGTCCATGTCATATACCGGACTGGCCTTGTATTTGATTTCTTCATTTTCCACAATTCCTTAAACTCCAATATTCACGCTGAAATCACTATGATTATCACGGCGTCACTGAAGACAAGGCGCTGCGGCTGGATGAGATATCAGAGAAAATCTGAGAAGAGTATAACCAGACTGGCCTTTGTCTGAATGTGCAGAACAAAATCAGCGGAAAACCTAAAACGTCACGGAGAATAGAAGTAGAAATGAATCAAATGGAGAGGACATAGGATGGGGTATAGAAGAAGAAGAAGAAGAAGAAGAAGAAGAAGAAGAAGAAGAAGAAGAAGAAGAAGAAGAAGAAGAAGAAGAAGAAGAAGAAGAAGAAGAAGAAGAAGAAGAAGAAGCAGAAGCAGAAGCAGAAGCAGAAGCAGAAGCAGAAGCAGAAGCAGAAGAAGAAGAAGAAGAAGAAGAAGAAGAAGAAGAAGAAGAAGAAGAAGAAGAAGAAGAAGAAGAAGAAGAAGAAGAAGAAGAAGAAGAAGAAGAAGAAGAAGAAGAAGAAGAAGAAGAAGAAGAAGACTGTAATTTCACTTTTTCTAGTACATCTTGTAAACTACTGTAACACTCCCGAATCTCTTCCTCTTCTAAAGCTGTTGTCGATGCATAAACTTGCATAATGGTGATGATCCTTTTCCTTGTTTTTAGTCTGATGACGAGAAGATGAGTGTAAATACACATGTGATACTGACCACGACCTTAAAGAGATAATGCTGGATTAAGAAACGATCGACTTTGCTGCGAGATATCTATACCACGGTATTGTGAAATGCAAAAACTAATTGCTAGTGGTAAACAGAAATGTGTAGAGCTTTTATTTTAAAAAGTAATATTTTATTGCAAAATTTGTCTCGTGTTTTAACAGGGTCGCTGGAGGTGCCCATATTGTCATCTGTTAGCATGGTTAAAGGTTGTTGATTAGGCAAGTGCCTGAGCCTAGAAACGTTCAGATGATAATATGCATTGCGAGTGAATTTTGATTTAAGTGAGGGAGAGTTGCGCAATGTCATCATCCCCACTCGCTTGCTGATTGCGTTAGATCTCATGAGAAGATGCATTTGAAGCGGCTGAAATAACATTTCACACATTTGCATCAATATGACATTGCTTATGTTACCTATGTGTGATAATATACCAATCGTGAATTGTTATCTACGCTAAATATGTGAACTCGTGCTTATCAGGCACCAGAAAGTAAATTTGTCTGAATACAGAAAAACATAAGTAATGATTATTACAAAGAAAAAGTATATAACCAAGTGCAACATCAAAGTGCATGGAACCATTCTGAATGAAGTAACGTATTACATTTTCTGGCTACTTTAGTAACGGCAAATCAAAGATGTATTAAGGAAGTTAAATGTAGAATGTTACAAACAAGGCCATCATTTCACAAAATGAAGAATATTCTTTGCAATTTATCTTTGTCAATCGAGATGAGAAAAAGAGTTCTTTTGAACTATATCAAGCCTATCCTGATGTTTGAAAGCGAATCACGGACAATTAGCAGACATACAGGAAGTATTTGGATACCTGTTTTTATAGAAGAAGGATGAAAACCACGTGGACGGACATAAAAACAAATAATTAAGATGTCTTGAAAGAAGTTAACACCCTAAAAGACCTGGTTAGTAGAATCATAAGGGGACAATCCATATTTTTGGACTTGTCATGTGAAGAGGAAAGCTGGAACATGCCACAACAAGAAATTTGGAGGGAAAGAGAGGCGGGGGCAGACCAAGGGAGAAGATGCTGGACCGTTTGACACCATGACATGGAGTAACATCAGTATTAGAAATGATTGACAGTACACGAGATAGAAGGCTATGATCACCAACGTCAGACGCCGTGGACTATACATCAGTATTAGAAATGATTGACAGTACATGAGATAGAAGGCTATGATCACCAAAGTCAGACGCCGTGGACTATACATCAGTATTAGAAATGATTGACAGTACACGAGATAGAAGGCTATGATCACCAACGTCAGACGCCGTGGACTATAAGAAGAAGAAGAAGTAGTGCTTATCAGATTCGAAAGTACACCATACTCTGATTGGGCAAGTAATTTAATTGGTAACACATATTAAAACATACCAAAATTAACACATTTAAAGTATTCATTTGTTCGAGACTACCATGCATATGTTAAAATATACATTTGTAGGGTTTGATGAAAAGAATTCTGTATTCAATGGCAGGCACTCCGTGTTGTAAAGGTTAAATTTAGCTTCCATTTTTACGTATACTGTGGACGGGCCCGGGATTTATATGGAGCAAATACGAAAAGGGGGGGGGGGGGTGATATTCTGAACATATTGTGAAGGGGTGCATGGGCCAACAAAAAGAGGTTGAGAACCACTGCTCTAGAACATTTTAAAAAGGGCATGAGTTTGCTACGGTAAGGTAGACTTAGAGGTCTAATGATGTGGGAACTAATACCCTAACACTACTCTGGGGATTAAACCTATATCATGGTGTTGAAAATCAAGTGCACCGACACTTTACTCTGCTCAACCTGCTGTATTAGTTTCTGTAATAATGCTTTGTTCGTCAAGAATACCTTGACTCATACTTAAGCAAATCAGTGAGTGTTAAAATCTGTGACAAAAGGAATAGGTTAACATATTCACAGCTTTGTTTCTGCAGTCTCTACAAAAGAAATAGGTTAGTACGAAGTGGTTTCAAATCAAAATCTTCAAAGTGTGATAAAAATTACAATAACAATTCGTGTTTTGTAACTTGTCAATATTCTTGTTAAGGATGTCAAGAGTGTTAATCACGTGATATCACGGTGCAGAAGAACACGATGACGTCGTAGTGACAGTTTAAAGATGGCCGAACCACTTTTATCATGCACCAGAAAGGATCAGTGCTCTGTTATCCGTTGTTTTTATCAGTGCGA